>NAOQ01000110.1:68208-82146 GCA_002751075.1 Ichthyophonus hoferi | reverse complement strand
TTTTTTTTTTTTTTTTTTTTTTTTTGTTGTCTACTATCTGTTTTTTTGTTGGAATTAGCACTTTCAAGTCACTTTGATATTATATTTTTACTTATTATTGTTATAATATTCGTTGAATTAATACAGAGAAACGTCCATTCGTAAGCTAGAATAAGAGTTTTATGTTTCTTATGGGGAATTGTAGTGTATGATCTCGAGTGTTTGTTGTGCCATGTTATGCTATACACATCGAGCAGTTTATTTATTAATCATTGTTTCTGATTGTCACACGGTTGTTTTACCTATACAAACCTATACATGTCTATATTTATATTTATTCCCCAAGAAATTATTTCTCATATTTATCACCCATTTTGATCCCTTCATTGGTTGGTAATATCTCTAGGAATTTTTAATGAATACTACTAACCTAGCAACGCTCATACATTATAGAGGATGTAAGACAAGCACGTACACAGGAAAATAAGAAAAGACGAATGGATGAGGGTATGCGACAATTCTGGCAGCAATTCCAAGGTAATATATATAGTTATTATATAATAGTATAATAGTATATTGTACTTCTTATTTAGAAAATATCTTTATACCTTCAAGCTCACTTAGTCTTTATCATAATACTGTCATAATTGCATGATTTGTAATTATTTTAGGGTCTCTTTGTTATTGGTTTTAATAAAAATACAGTATAAAGAAACCAACGAGTTACAGAAATTAGGGTAGCTCACATAAGAATTAGTTGAAATGATGGCTAATAGGTAACCGATCAAAAGCGCTATCGATATATTATACTATATTTTATTTGACCATTAAATAACTTAGTATATACTTATGTCATTATCAATTGTAGTTTTTATATATTCTTACAGATTATTTTCCAGATACAATACAATATATATATAATATAATATACTATCAAATAATAATATTCAATATTCTGCAGTCTACTATTATATTTTACTACACCGACTGGACTGGTTCATATTATATGCCATTTTCAAATTATAATTTTTATTTGTTCTTTTCAATTATCCTCTAGATATATTCAATACAACGTATAATATACTATTATACATTATACTATACAATAATAGTTTTTAATAACTAGTACTCTAATCTATATTATCACTGACTCTATTGACTCGTTTCCAGATCCTGCACGCCGGTCCGATACACAAGAACCGTAATAATACGCGAATGCGAACGTAATTGCAAAGCCCTCTCCATATTCCATCTTGGCGTTAACGAGATATATTCTGTTCTCTTTTGGGTTGTTTGCAGTGTTTTGCAGTTTTTTTTCTGTAACAATCAATCGTATAAAAAACATAAAATAGTAGTAGAGCCATAACTATATCTATATGTATATGTAGCAGATATCAAACATATATACTGCAAGATAATCAATAAATTAAATGCATATATATTATGTTGTTCCTGATATATGGAATATCTTCGTCATACCTACTGTAGATCCCATTTAGTTGAATATTTACAGATTTATTTTGTTACCCCAAAACACCCATACACCCATATAGATATAGATATAGATATATATATACAACACGAAAATGTAGAAATAATAGAGTGGAAGCGAATGTACTCTGCAAACCCTTCCTATGTTTTAACTTGCGTTGTTGTTAATCAATAATAATGACGAACGAAAAAATAAAGAATACGTTTAATAATGTAATACTGTCTGTTCCGACTTCAAAAAAAGTACCGGAATCCACGTCCTGGTTAATCGCCGGGTAGGTGTCACAAAAGCTGCGATCAGTATAGGTAGAAACAAGTAACCAAGTATAGAAGCAAGATTATTAATAAATAAAGCTAATGATAGTGATGTTATATTATAATATATTATCAAATCTCTAGAGATAATTCAAAGTAATGATTTTTTGCTAAACCTGTAGTATCATATTATACTATATATTACAATATAATATAAAGCCACATTTTTTTTAGTATACTGTAAGATAACAATATATGGGTAAAATGTGTCATATTTTCATGATAAGTTTCGTAAACTTACTGCTAAAAGCAAGCACCATGACCGAACCCGGCCTGCATAATAATGTTTTTACTCCAACATTTGGGGCAGCTCATTAAATCAAGAACTAAAACCAAAACGCATATTTTTTTGTATTACATATATATCAATATATACTACAAAGTTTCATTCTAACTAAAACGTAAAGAGACCAATCCATGCCTCTGCAAGCGAGATTATTTGTATAGTTTACAGTGCCATACTAAATATATACTGTATTATATATAATATCCAAGATGCCCCTGATCTAAGTCTCGTTCGCTTTGGGTTATATTTTGACTAATAAACCCACTTGAATACAATACTAATAATAACAATAAATCTTGCTAATCAACTAATATTTAATATTCACAATTACGACGTACAAGTAGGCCCTGGCACGTTTTACTATCTAATATCATATTATCTATCTATCTAAACCAATACTCATTCAGCAATTAATGACCACCAGCCACAGTAACCAATGGGATATCGTCACCCACGGTTTCCACATCAATCGGCGAATCGGGAATGACTATATTCTCAGAGACGTCATTTCCCGCCGGCAGAGGAGGTGGAATAGGCGTGAGTAAAACCTCGGAGGTGGAACCCATCGGACTTTCTCCTTCCACATCAATTAATTCATCATCTATTATGTTTATGTCTATACTGGAGGAGGTCGTGGTACTAGCAGCAGACTGAGCAACCATTTTCTTATTTGGGGCAAATGATGTATTAATGGGGCTAAATACAGATGTTGATGTCGATGTTGATAGTGTTGATAAGGGCATAGAAGATATAATCTGGGGCCGGGGACCAGTCAGCCACGCAGATCTATGCTGCAAGTGGCTAGCGATTGGTGTGGATATAGACGTACGTCTGGATGATGTCATAGTAGGGGTGGAGGTGGGGCTGCACTGACTGGGGGTTGATGTAGTATCAGGCAAGTCCCCTAGGGAATCGCTTGATTGGGGTAAAACCAGAGGGGGAAGTTGGGGTTGGTTAGGATCTAGGGGGATACAAGGAGTCTCCCTAGATGCCAGAATTTTTTCAGTACTTTCCGTTTTGTTGTCAGGGGTCTGTAGTGATGCAGGATTCTGTTTCAAAGTTATCTCAGACTCTCTTGGGGATAAGGGATTATTATTGGATGGTTGAGTAGATTGGGGGGATGGATGCCCATTAAGGGCAGGTAATAGTACTACCTGACTTGTTTTCAACGTCGCATTACCATTGGTAGGATAAGTTGTATTCGTTATATCGGTTGTATCAGGCGTGGCGGATTTGTTAGGATTAGATATTACAGCCTCCCCCTCACCCCCCTCTCCCTGGGTTGTAGTACCATCACCATCCCCTACGACATTAGAGGGAGTGCGTGGGCGTTTGACCTTCACCTTTATATCTCCATCTGTTGTAACTTTACGTTTACGTGTCCCAGGAGCCCTTGTGCCACTTTGACGTCTGAATGGCTTAGCCAGCACCATCTGCAGAAACGCACCCACCTCATTGTAGGTCTTACGATCACATGATGATTGAGTAGTGCCCATGCGTTGGTACTGTAACCATAAGAACCATACAGTTAGTAATGGGGATATATGTGTGTATGTATGTCGAATATATATATGTACATACATATATACCTGCATATACCCATATACCATTCTAATGGAGGATATAATATAATAGGCTATACAGTAAGAGAAAATATATACTTTAATACGGTATAACACCATACCATACCATATATAGGAATGTAAAAATAATCCAGCCAACCACCAACCAACATTCCTCCTACCTTCCAATCAGCCATCAACGAGTCATCTGCCCCTGGTATGACCTGTAACATAGCTGATTGGCCCCTTATCATACGCCTATTCCTTTCCATATCGGGTAAGGGACACCAAATACTACTAGCTCCTACCAGAAATAGAATAGGGGTACCACGTAATTGGGTAAGTATGTCGTCATTGTCAGCCAGTGTCTTAAGGGGATAGCCCAGGCATACTACTGCATGCACACGCTCAGCAGCTGCAACCTGATTGGTAGAGAAAAAGAGAGAGAAAGAGAGTTAAGATGTGATAAGGAACTCATTCAAATGAATTTAAGCTTCTATGTAAATATATATATAATTTATATGCATGTCATTAATATAAACAAATAAGATATAAGATGAGATGATAAAATGCCAAATACAATATACAATATAACATGTGTCTACATCTAAATGCCTGTTTATCTACCTATATTACAATATATATATATATATATATATAATATACATTATATACATGCATGATATTATGGAATAGCATCATATTCTAATACAGTCAAGGTAATTAGACAAAGGGGGCATGATAATGTTTCAATCATTTCACACTTATATGCATGTATAAGTTGGTATATATCTTTATTGGTTTATATATATGCCCGACTGCATTGATAATTGTGGCACATACTAGATTAGTTAATCATTTGCTAAATAATTGTTGTTTTTTATTGATATTCATACATGTTTAATAAGGTTATTTTATTGGATAATATACCTGACAAGCAATCCTTGCGCCTATCATATGACCAATCAGAACTACTGGTGTCTTAGGTGATTGCTCTCGCGCCTGTGTGAATTGGACCATTTTTAATCAACATATTCTATTGGTGTTCTATCATATCATACATTTAGATATGTTATGTTGCTATTTTAAGCTTTATAAATTATTGTTTATTGAAGTGAATTTATTGGTTTTTAAAATAGCCTGAAAGCAAAAATTATATATATATATATATATATATATATATTATACAAGATATTATGAATATTCTTACAAAGATAAATATTTTGATGCATAAACTACACAAGTAATATACATCTACATATATGTATATATAGTATCCGCTTTGATACTATGTCAATTAGTGTAACCCAAAGCACACTCTGGTCCCATCTTCATGTATTTAACAGAATGTTTTTAAAGCTTTTCAATTAGGAATACATTTAAAATAACTTTTAAAACAAACCTACCGAGTCTTGACACTACCATGTGTATATCTATAATAAGCCTGTTATTTTTAAAATGTCCAAGTAAAATATATATTTAGCATGTATTTAAAACAATTTTAAAAAACATATTGTCCGTGTCGGGACACTATTATGTGTATATCTGTGATATACCTTCCATTTTTAAAACTGCTTAATAAACATAAAAATAAAAAATGGTCACTTTTTTTTTAAAAAAATTTTCTTCTTAGTGTCTGCCGATGTGTATATTCATAATGTACCTGTTGTTTTTATTTATTTTTTAATAAGGATACCTCTAGAATATACTTGTCATTTTAAAAAATATATATTTATCGCGACACTGCTCTGTGCAGATATATCTATAGTGCATTTGTAGTTGCCAACTATAATAAAATACGTATATGCAATTGCAATCATTAGATAAAACTGTGCTTGTAGAATACAAATTAATGTTATGCCCACAAAAACATTCACAACCATTGGCCTATTAAAACTAAAATCACTCAATCACTTACAGCTAATAAGGCCTCGATAACAATTGCACTAATCGTCTGATAACGATCTTTGCGCAAAATCATTTTAGTATCCAATTGGTGATCCAGACAAATTACCCTTCCTAATGATGCTAATTGACTAGGAAGGCCCTCATTGGTCCAGGGCGAATCACCAGGTACCAAAATAAATAGAGGATCTCCTTTAGGAAAGGTAAACTGGTTGGTGGTTGGTAGAGAGGGATTTATTACTTAGTTTTAATTGGTTAGAATGCCTTGCTTGGATTGGTGTAGGTGTACTAGGGTTTAGGGTTTAATGAGATCAAGATAGATAGATAGATAGGCAGGTAGGTATATAGATTTATTTAAGGTTATATGCATAGTTGATATATTATAGACAAATGATGCATTATATTATATTATATACATCTAATATGCATACCTGAAGATAAGTAGAATAATAAATAATAAGCAATAGTGGAGTTTACACTACCTCTTGCAAGTCGGTATGTGACAGGTCGGGAAATAACGGAGTATTAATAGTAGCCAATAGTTCGTTGTTATGACGAAATCGATCGGAAGAATTAATATTTAATAGACCCCTCACATCAAAGAGATGGGTACAGTGGGTGTATAGATAGCGAATCATATCAATCCATACCATTAATAGTTCTCTGTGATTGGTGTAGGAACTTGGTTATATAGTGATTATGTGTGTATATTAATGATATAATATAATATAATATAATATAATATAATGTAGTTTAATATGATATGATATAATACAATATAACTATAAAATATAATACAATATAACTATAAAATATAATGCAATATACTTATGACTTTATAAGGCTAAATATAGCAAATGATCCAATCATGTGCAACTAGCTTGCATACCTAATAAAAAAAACCCCTAGATTAATATTTTTTTAAGAACACAATGTCATAACCTACCGATTAATAACGAATGAAAAAGTGTAAGTCAAGTTTTTCCAGATAAACGATTTATAGCCATAATTAATTAATTATAATAATAAAAATCATAGACACTCTTTATAATTAGTAATTGGTATTCTAAACCATATGGGCTCACATGAAATATAATTAATTTCTTATTACCTTGGTAATAGATCTAGTAATGTAACATTCAACCATTGGAGCAATCGGCTATCCCATTGGACATAAGCAAATACTTTACGTAATTTTTCAGATGTCTTTTCAATCTGTACTCGAGTCAATAGGAACTCTCGATCACTGTCCTGTGAGCATTGGTTATGATAAGATATGTCCGTATGTCGGTGGGTGTATGTATGTATATCGGTAAGAGAGGCGTAAGAGGGAAGGGAAATGATGATTACAGTTAGATCATATATTGTATTGTATAGTACTGCATTGTGTTGTACTGCATGATATTTTGCTGTATTGTATTGTATTGTATTGTATTGTATTGTATTGTATTGTATTGCATTGTATTGAATTGTATTATATTGTATGGTGTTACATTGCATTGTATTGTATTATATTACATTATATTGTAGTCTATTATGTCATATTATATCATACTATATCACATCCTATACTAAAATATCCCATCCTTATCAATACTTAATTTTTAAGGTAAACACTAACCAACAAACAATGTTATTTAAACCATCCATAAACCAATACCTACAAGACATGGACACTAACCAATTAGAGTCAAGTAAGTCAAATAGCTAATTAAAATACTGTAATAAAAATATATACATAGTAGGGCATAATAGTATACTTTATTTAAACATGCTATAAATAAAAACAAATAAAAACAAATAAAAATATGAAGCTAAATCTTAACTATTGTATAACATACCATATAAACTATTAAATAACATTGCGCAAAAAACATACCTGAAATACGAGTCGGGCCAAACGATTCGATTCAAGTAAGCTTAAGACCTGGCCAAATAATTGAGATTGAGGTCTAGTCCATGACAGGGTGCTAACATCTGGCAGGTCATCATCTAATGATCTACAACCAAAAAGGATAAGTTTATATTACTCTGGCTGCTATAGAAATGTTCACAATAGCAAGTCATCATAAAACAATCGCTATGGCAATAGTCGCCATAATAATAGGCAACAGAATGATTTGATAGTTATAAATAGGTATTGAACTATTGAATGATGGTGAAAGAAATAACTATAATGGTATACTCTCCAATAGTCTTTATCCAATCACTGTCAATCTACGTTCCTATAGGATATATTTAAAATTAAAATGAGTTTGTATGGACTACGACTTTAAACTATATATATACAGTTTAAGATAGCAACTAGCTAATACTCAACAAGAATTAGCTTTATTAAGACAATTATTGAAATCACTTAGATGTAAGATAAGCTTCAACTACATACTACATAATTGCAACATACATCTGTCATGTGCTATGACGTCATCAGTATACAACATACTATATATATATTGTTTATTGCCAGTGTGTCGTATATATTTACCATTAAATAGATACGTCCGCACTAAATCACCTATTATATACCTAACTATATACCTACTATATACCTTACTATACACCTTATTATAATATACCTTACTATATACCTTACTATATACGTTACTATATACGTTACTATATACGTTACTATATACCTTACTATATACCTTACTATATACACCTTACTGTATACACCTTACTATATACGTTACTATATACCTTACTATATACTCTACTATACCTCCTACTATACCTCTTATTATATACCCACTATAGCCTACTAATGTATATACAATATACACTACTACTATAGCTCTCTCTTCATTGTATATCCAGAGATAATACTAATATTAAAATATTAGAGAAATAACAATAAAATCGAGAATAAGAATATTAAGAATATAAAATATCGTAATAATAATAATAATAATAAGCATAATAATACTGACCACAGCCACAACAACAACAATAACAACAATAGTAACCATAAAAACACACCTTCCCTTATGTGTCACTAAACATGTATAATCATCAGGTCTCCAGGGGTCCGATATAAAGCTCCTATCTATTAATGGTGGTTGGCTGCTAGGCCCATTATCACAATCGCTTAAGATATTAATATCGGACTTAGAATAGGAATGACCTGTATGTGGCTTGCTTATAACTTGACTATGCGATTGCTTAGATGACCCAGGCGCCATACCCGTTGCTATAGATTTTCCTGTCCGTCCATTAGTATCATTAGATCGTGGTGGGGCCTGTCTGTGACTGGGTGGCAAGGATGGGGAGGATGTGGCAGAGGTATTTGCTAACAAGTGGTCGTTCATGCTGTTGTTTTATCTTAACAAAGAATATCTTGTTTACTATGTTTTTGGTTGCTAGAAATTTAGTATATACGCTATATAATATATCAAAACAATATCACTAAACAATAAGTAAAAGCTAGGCAAGAGAAATCGTAGAGCTTAATTTAAAGATTTTTGAAATAACTCTTGCTACATGTTATATTATGTTATATTATGTTCTGATAGTTGGAAGCTACACCAACAAGAAGCAAGAATCATAACACTAGTAATAATAGACAAGTGCATGCATGGGAATATATTTTGCTTTCCCATACACTCTAATATACTACAACTATGCACTGTTCCTATATACAGTTCCTCTCTTGCTCTCTCCTATCATTATGTCCCTTTAGTGCTATTGTTATGATTATTAATGTTATGATTGTAGCTTACCTCTAACATCGTGATAGGTATATAGGGCTGGAAGTACAATGCGATAAACCTTAATTGAAAAATCGGAAATTGATATAAGTAATAATACTCTCATAATATTAATATATTATTTTATATTAATGTAGAAATGCATATATTTTATTGTTTTAAGATTAAAATTATATTTATATTATATTTTAAAGAATATTAACATTTCAAAACTATTACATCTAGACAGCAACGCTTTCAAATACTTCTGTGTTAATCTTAGATCTCCATGTGATAAATGGAAGATTAATGTGCGAGAATCTGATTTCGTTACATACTAATCTAGACATTAATGAGTGATTAGCAATAATTTATAGGTACATCACGCCTTCTATAGAACCTCTACCACTTCAACTGAGTCTTGAGGACAAATCAAATCTATTAGCTATTACTACCGTTAACCCAGTGAGAACAACTATTGCACAACATTTAATTGGAGCCTCCAAATCCTGTGGACAAGCTACCAGAACTATTACAGTTTGCTATACACTACTAAAAAATATTGTTAGCGATAGAAACAGTAATTTTTGCGCACATGTACCTGAACCAATCAGGAACATATGATTATAGATAATATGTATAATATTTCTAGATACGGTTGTTTAAAGCTCCAGGCTTTGTCGTCTGTAAATGTATAAAAGAAAGCCGGTTGTGCTAGCATTCTTTGCAGTTCTAGACACATAAACGACTAGAGTCAAAATTGGAAATTAATAAACTAAACGATCAGCGAGCGCTTAATTAAATTAAAGTATTTGGGTCAATTGAACTATACTTAAGGAACCCGAACAAAGACAACTAACAATCCGTATATAACTGGAATTGCCAACAAGGACCGAGCTTCACTTTACGCCGACTCTACAGAAAGTATAAATAGGAGAGCATTAACATATTTAGACCCCAAGGTCAACATTATCATCGACTACCAAAGAGAGACAATGGCTTTCGAGACAGGCGAGATCCAAACCTCCGATAAAGAAAATGCTTTCATTTATCACCAATTATGTGTTAATAGAAAATCAAATCTGAGTCTCAATATTAATTAATTTGAATGTTTCTTTATGCATCTATATTCACTTATTATTATTAGCAATTACTATTACATGTATAGTCTGGAAAAAAAGTTAGTATAATCTAAACCTGTCAAAAATTGAACATATCAAGATTTGTGCTAAATGTTAATTCAAGACAACCATACTAGATACCATCAGCTATATGACAGGGATCCCGCAACTGAAAAATAAGCCATTTTAGACTATACATTTTGAGTCCAGATTACTTATTGCTTAAGCAGCCTGCCTAAGACAAATTGGGCTGGTTCTACCAATGGCTCTACAGTCTTGCAACCGCCAGCGGGAGTTACAGCGGTTTATATTATTGTTGGGGCAATTGGGTGCCCATAACAACATAGAGTCTTCAAAGAATGAGGTCATGGCCAGCTCTAATTATCCCATGACAACAGATCCTCTACTGGATCCTTTGAGAGTTTCTCTGGTCCATCAGCCAGCAACAGGCTGTCTAATTAACTGTTATCTCCTAGCTCTCTTAGTCTTATCAGCCTTATGAGCCTAGTTCTCAACTTCTGATGAATTATCTTAAGAATAGAAATGTATCTTAGACTATATGTACTCCATGTATGCAAAGGTACACATTAAACCACACGTTAAACCATTCTTTAGTTTGATATTCCTTCATTTCTTAATGGATATAAATGAGAGGGACCAAGCCTGTCTCTACTTATTCTCCAACGTTTGTTATATGAGATTGATGGGTGTTCCAGGTGTTTCAGTATATTTCCTTGATGTTGGATAGCATAGCTAACCTAATTAATAATCAGTATAATAATATAATAGATACATGGCAAGATTTATGCTGCTGCCATTATGACACAGCTAACGGTAAACCTGAACGCTCTTGAGGATTTGAAGATAGTAGAAGGTGGGTATGGTTTGTTTCAACATTAATGCGTTTATGTCTGGGTGGTGTAATAAATCCAGTGCAGTTATTATCTGGCCTACAAGGGGTGCCTCTGGGCTCAATAGGTAACGAATTACATGTATGGCCGCACTTGCTTTCCAATTTAAGTTGCTCAGCACGACTTAATCGCCTAACTGGAGTCTTACGAAAACGATCGTTTGCACTATAAATAAAGCACAACATTTTAGGATAAACATGCAAAAGAATAATATAGCTTGGCATGCGACATATATATCGGTTCGTGCTCTCTTCCCCGCCGGGAATTGCACCCTCTCTACCCTTATATGGTTATTATGTTTTGATTATTATTAGTTATTGGAATTGGCATTACTTTTTATAAAATGTTATCCAGTCATCCACCTTTTATTATGAGTAGGGTAAGGATTTTAATAAATTGCGCAATCAACCTTAGGGCGTTGGCTTGCTTCAATAATGGTGTTTTGTTCTGTGTCATTTGAAGAACACAATTTTTTATTTTCATTTAAAATAATACCATAGAAATAAGTCTTAGATGTAGAGTAGATATATATATATATATATATGAACCGGATCTATGACTTACATGGTAGTTTAATCGTGCCATATCCGATTTATTCTGTGAATATAATTGGCCATTGTTGCTCACCGCTAAAATTCATACAGAAATATAGTAGCAATTGTATTGGTAAAATGGTAGAAATGGCAATATTAACCATAATAAATTCTAAAGTAATGGTAATAATAATAATGATAACAATAACGGCAAAAAGAGCAATAACAAAAAAACTAATCTACTACAACAATAAGGATGATGTTAACAATAACGATAATGACAATATCTGCAAAACAAAACTTTATAAAATATTCCTTAATCCTATTGGCTGTCCAAAATGAATATATGTTGTCCAATCAATAGCATGATGATTTTAGTATCCTTATTTAACCAATTAAAATGAAAAATAGTTTAATCTGATTTGACAACATGTTATTCTATCTCTATTGTTTTTATTGTTTGTTTATTAGTAAAATATTGCCAAAACGCGTTACTAATATACTTAATACGTACTTATCAATTAAAAAAAAGGTAGTTAATATTTATTTTTTTATCAAAAAATATAAAAGCATGCTATTGGAGGCCCCACGGTCGAATATATTAATTATGGGTTTACATATGTCTAGACCCGAGACTCTCAATAACTAATCCCACAGGATAAATAATTCATTTTCAGCTGCTATCATATATTTTAAGAAAAGCCAGAGTTCAAATAATTCCATTCTTTCTTTAATATACCTACAGTATGTTCAATAGAATTAAAAAAGTATTAATCTTATGCTGCCTTACACATTAGATTTACTGATTTTTTTATTCACGTTGTCTATGTGCTATCACAAAGAAATATTCCCTCCAAACAACCTTTTCTTTAATAAAATCTCAAAATATAATGGTGTATATTACTCATCATCATAGTATCTAATATATTTTTGGATGTGTGATTTTATTAAAATGCTTTACCTTAATAATGAGTACATGTAACCCAACCTTACTCCAAATGTGAACAAAAAAATGCAGGAAGATAATGTTTAAAGAGATAACGTGTACTTTATATTTTGTACAAAAATGTTTATTTTTATGTAGCATTGTATTTTTAAATATTTAGTAGCGTTTATAATAAAGTTTCAATCAGTAGTTAAGAGTTAGACACTAATTATTGATAAATAATTAATTACATGATGCCACCGATTAATTATATTTAATAAAGACTCTATGTTTAGCACAGTCTAGCACGTGTATTTATCATGGTTTTTAAATAGTGTTGGCTATCTGCATTTAATCACACATAGTGATCGATGATAAATATGTGATATATAGCATCATCTTTTACAACGTTGTTCTTGCTTTATACTCTGTTCTTCTGTTTCTTGGTTAGGCTTCCGTCTGTGTCTGGTTATATTCTTTTTTTTTCTTTTTTTTTTCAAGTAGTTAGTTATCTTTTTTTTTGGTTTTCTAATTAGGTGCCTGCTGATAGCTTTGGTTTATTGATATTTTTTCCCCCAGCTCTGCTTAGAACTGTTCCTTGCATACATTTGTTTTTCTGCCAGTGTTAACTTTTGGTCAACACCAATGTAGCTTAAATGGGATCAGTCATAAATATTCTTGTTGGTTAATAAACATTTATATGAATATCACATTGACCCAATAGGGATATCTGATCCTATCTCGATAAGGTTATACTAGTGTTTCCTTATTTGAATGGCTCATTAGTTCTAATGTAAGTGCTTGTCAACCATGCATTGCTAAATTAATTTAAACTAAATATTCATTTGGAGTTAATGGTATTGTAGCATAAAGGAATAAGCCATAACAAAAGGCATTAAATGCTTTGGTTCTAGCACTATTATTCTACTTGTTCTTAGTACTATAAAATTATAATGGATTTTTGGTTCGCTTGCAATTGTAATTTTCAATTAAAAATTTCTAGTCATAACACTGTTTCTTGTTTGGAAGGAGGAATAGAATAATTTTGTAAATTCACAGTAGGGGGTGTGACATAAGGCCTCCCTTGATGTTGATTAGGAATCTCCAATTGGTCTTGAGATGAGGCCATTGGTGTAGTTTGTTGTTGAACTAGATGTTGAATGTCAACTTGGAGTTGTTGATTTTCCTTATGAGCAAAGACCTTCAAGATTTCCATTAGTTGGG
>NAOQ01000110.1:45759-67101 GCA_002751075.1 Ichthyophonus hoferi | reverse complement strand
AACATAATAGTAATTCTGTGTATATGGTTAGATTATTGTTGCTTTGGATAGCAGCAACACCAAATTGAACTAGTTGGCCTTTTAGTAAAGTATCTGGATTATCTATTTCAACTTCTTTAACAACTGTAGACATGATAAAAAAAACATAAAGAACATGAATTGAATTTCAGAATATGAATTTTTATAGCCAGTATAATAATATGTCTAGAAAGATTGAAACATCTATGTCAATGATGGAGTTTCCCCCAACCAAGTACTATGACTTAAAATAAATATAATTGCTTTTAGTTAGCCAACGTTAAATTTTTTCAGAGATCAGGAACTATGTTTTTTTTATGTACTTCAGGTGGGTCAGCCATATTTATATTAAGTATGTTTACCATGAAGAGATAGGCAAGGGTCTGTTTGATTTCTTAATTCAGGAACCAGCTAAACCAAACCTTGAACTTTTTAGACCTAAAGCTTATTTTTAAATATTTCAACCAATCAGGAAGCCACTTCTAATTATCCTAATTGCGATTATCTTGCACTTAAGTTGGTTCGAGATATTAGCTCATGAAACTAGTAGGGCTTTATAATATACATAGAATTGGAACATTAAATGTTATGTAACATAATATATATATATATAAATTATGACTTAATAGTGTTTTTATTATTGTATGATGCCTTGCATTTATATTTCTTTTGCTCGAAAACCAGTTTTAAATAAATTCGTTCCAATGAAAATGAATTTACCAATGAGCCGGTGTTTAAAGACCTAATTAGTATTTGAATGCTAAATTCATCTGCTCTATGGAATCTAAACAGACTAAGCACTAGCTGATAGATACTTATATAGCATGTATTGGATTTAGGACTAAAATTAGAAACATTTTGATTTATTTCAATATTTTGGTCTGGTAGTCTACAAATTCAAGCCATCAATAATTCTTGCTCAAGTTTACACTGTTGATCAAGAGCTATAGAAGCATTCAGTTTCTTACTGGGTGATGCGTTGTGTATATGGTAACTTCAATTTAATTGTGATTGTAGATAAAAGTTTGTAGTATTGTGAATATCAGGAGAAGTAACACCAAGCTTGAATAGTTGGTCTTCTAGTAGAGGATCTGGATTAAGTACTTATCATGAATACATACAAATATACATTAAATTCCAGAATGTAACTTTTTCTAACCAGTAGTAATTTCTTGTATGACTGAACAGTAGTATATGACTCAACCGTTCTTTCTATTGTTGTATGAAGCCTTGTAGGTACGCTTCTTTCACTCAAAAAGCAGTTTTGCATAAATTTGCCAACTAATGTGAACCTTAACAGTGAGCCTATGCTTAAATATTTAATTGGTTCTTAAATGTTACAAGCATCTGTTCTATTGAATACAAATTGACCAACCACTAATTGATTGATAACTATATAGTATATTATTGGCTATGTCTTTTGAGCGTGAGTTATTTCTATGAGTTTATTGAATTATCGACCTGCAGCAAGCTCCTAACCAATAAGAACATATATCATTCACAAACAATCCCTATCAAACTTAACTAGGAAGGAACGTCTTTTCTTTCTAATAATAAGCAAATAAAATAACAATAAATAACATCAAGTAAATTTTAAAAGTGCAATGGACACTTTGGTTTCAATATCATCAATATTATCTGTGTATAATTCCATTAAATATTACCTGCTTCAGTAATATTTTTCTATTGGAAATAAAATTAGTACTGATTATTAAGAGCTGTACAGGTTATCCATTTATCCATCCTAAATTATCCTTTTTCACCAGCCCAATTTCTACCAACGTTGTACCATAGTAAATTCTGCTTCTTAACTCTATTATATTAATCCTGATACTCAGACTACATTCTGACAAGTCGTTGACTATTGTAGTTTTAGACCACCATCATACAGGCTACCCGAAACACTGTGTACCACAATATGGCATAAGTAGGTCAATAATATTTACCGATTCCCATCTTCTTCTAAAAATACGAGGCATGACTTCATGTTACTGTTGCAATTCTATGAGGTCTAATTACTGTACTTGCTGAAACGATATAATTAAAGAGTAAACATAATATACCATTTCTTTATCTTAAACCGTCACCTTGACAATGATGCATGTAATGTGGCGGACTATAGTGCAAACAAAATTAAAAACCTAGCCTCAACCACACAGTGGTTAGTTTATAGAATTTTAAGCACATGTAAGAGTAAATTCGGATCAAACTGTATACCTAATATAATATGATACACAGGAATTTATCTCAATCTGAATCATTACTATGGAAGTTTGATGGATAATCTACTATTTAATTAATGAAAGATAAATATTTTGAATGTGTGTTATATTCTAATTAAAATAAATCAATAAATCCGGTATCATTATAACGTATTACACATGTTTCAACAAACCACATTGTAAACATTGTAAAACCATGCTATGTTTTTTAATCATTTATAAATCGCTATTTCTTCCAACCAACCTTAATCTATTGTGTTTCAAATATATCACCTAAATCTAGCCATGACATTATATTATATAATGTTATAATATAATTCAATATAATATAATATTATAGAATATAATACAGTCTAGTTTGATAAGATATGAAAATATATAATATAGTATAATATAAGGCAAGCAATATAATTATGATAAAATCTAATCTAATATAATATAATAAAATATACAATAATACTACATAATATAATATAGTATAATATGATATAGAATACTATAATACAATATAATGCAATAGATTATAATATCATATCGCATCTAATATAAGATAATATAATAGAATATAGTCATAATATAATATAATATAATATAATATAATATACAGTATTATACACTATGTAATACGATCCCATATCCTGTCCTATCCTATCATACACCAAATAACTTTAATTTCAAATATATATATATATATATATATATTTATTTATTTAAATCTTAACCGAGTATTTATATTACCATACATATATTATATTATATTATATAGCAATATCTTATATACTATATATATTCATTTACATTCGGAATTTTTTTACCTGCTGTTCTCTCATACAGTTTTATGTAATAATAGTTTTATAACCACATAGGTCTCAATAAATAAATAAATATATAGCACCATTTTGCCTCTAACAATTATAAACCTTGTAGTCATTAAATCATAAAACATTCCATTTATTTTACATAACCATATTCAATCCATGTACACTCATAAGCATTTACATACCTACATACACATGCTTCTATGCCCGGACACAGACTCTCTCATGTAACATGGGTTCACACGGAAGCCCTCTCACTTCCCTCTGCCCTGAGCGAGGGTTGAAATTAATGCGTTTATATTCTTTTACTATTCTTGCACAGCCAGAAGGAATAGAACCGAGTGAGGTTGTTGATGTTATTAAATCAATATCCCATTGGGAGTTCTTTGAGGCTGTCAATGCTATGTTGAATGGGTCAGAGGTAGAGAGTAGGCTAGATAAGAAGCTAATGAAGGATAGGAAAGACAACTTGGTGGTTATATGTGGTAAGTGTGTGTGTGGGGGAGGTGGGGGGACAGGAGGAGGTATGTATCTATATATGGTATTATATGTAGTATATATAATATTGTATGTATTATATATATACTATAATATTCTATGTATTATATACTGTATTCTATGTATTCTATACTGTATTCTGTATTCTATGCATTATATACTGTATTTTATGTATCCTATACTGTATTCTATTTATTATATACTGTATTCTATGTATTATATACTATATTCTATGTATTATATACTATATTCTACGTATTATATACTGTATTCTATGTATCATATACTGTATTCTACGTATTATATACTGTATTCTACGTATTATATACTGTATTCTGTGTATTATATACTGTATTCTACGTATTATATACTGTATTCAGTGTATTATATACTGTATTCTATGTATTAGATACTGTATTCTATGTATTATATACTATATTCTATGTATTCTATACTATATTCTGTACCTATATCCCCTTTGTTCATTGTATTTCTCTGACTTGCTCGCTCTAGCCACTATGATAGATACTAGATATATGGTTTGACAAGTACTATATATATATATATATATATATATATCTATATTTATCTATATTTTATTTCCAACCTATGTAGTCTGTATATCTATTTCCCTCTCAATATCTCTATTTCTATCTCTACATGTAGTACTAGTTAGAAATACACTGGGTAGCCACTATATGTATTTATGAAGATAGGGAGAAATATGCTCAGAACAATGCAAGAACATATGAATACATAGTTACAAATGCATATATATACGAGTACGTGCATGTCGGTCTACCTACCTACCTACCTACCTATCTATCTATCTATCTACTTACTTACCTACATACCTATCTATCTACTTACTTACCTAACTACCTACTTATCTATTTACTTACTTACCTACCTATCTATCTATTTACTTACTTACTTACCTACCTATTTATCTACCTATCTACCTACCTATCTACCTACCTATAAATATATACATATCTACTTACTTACTTACCTACCTACCTATCTATCTACCTACCTATCTACTTACCTATAAATATATATATCTACTTATTTACCTACCTACCTATCTATCTACCTACCTATCTACTTACTTATAAATATATATATCTACTTACTTACTTACCTACGTATCTATCTACCTACCTATCTACCATCTACCTACCTATAAATATATATATATATATATCTACTTACTTACTTACCTACCTACCTATCTATCTACCTACCTATCTACTTACCTATAAATATATATATATCTACTTACTTACTTTCCTACTTATATACATAAATATATAGCATTTTAACAATACATTATATCACCCGTCTATAAAAGGTCATTTGACCCTTTGATCACCTTCCTAATTCAGTAGGTAAATTCCCATATTACTTTATTTGGTTATTATTTTATTGCATTATACTAACTCTGCTCTCTACACTACTCTATGCTCGATCCAATAAACAGAGTCATTTAATGCACTACAACGTGATAAAGCCATCAATCTTGTTGACGGGAAGACATTTAAAATTAAAAATATACCAACCAGATTGAAGCTAACCGTCCAGAAAACACAGTTTGGTAGGAGAAAAGCGGATTGGGAACATTTCTATTTTAAAGGAGGGAAGCGATTCGAGGATTTAAACGAAGGTATGATTATATGTTATGACGTGAATTATTGTCTTTGATGTTAATGATGTTGCTGTTGTTATTGTTGTTGTTACGATTACTATTACTATTACTGGTATTATTTTTGTTATCATCCTATGATATGCACTCTAACAACAACATAAAACATACGGCAATTAACCGGGCAACACCAACTTTAGTAACTAAATACATATGTATAGGCATACATACATAGTGCATATCCTATAACCTATATTACCCTTATATTTACAATATCTACCATATGTACTAGATGCATCTACTAACCTATATACACACACATACATACATACGTATATATACATACAAATATATACATGTATTGCAATACAGGAGAGAGACCCGATACAATGTATATTCAAAACCTTCCGAAGGAATGGTTCCAGACCTCTATACCCTGTAACAGCCCGCAAGCCCCCCTTGAAAATATGGAAATTACAGCCAAAACTACATTAAATCCCCCGAAAATTCAGCCGATTTTTATTGGTGATAGCATTGATTTAAAAGTTCTTAAAAGTATTTTTTCATTGGCTGGTCCAGTTAAGGCAATTACGGTAGAGGAAGAGATAGATAGAGTTTGGAAGGAGCGAAGAAAACACAAAGGAAGGGAAAAGAGAGAGAGGAAGGAGGATAGGGAGAGTCTAGGTATAGTTAGTGAGAGAAAAGACAGAAGTGGCAGAGGAAGAGAGAGTGGGAGAGGGAGCGGGGGGAGTGGTTTAACCGATTGCTCTGCTAGCAGCAGACAGGTCAATGTAGATGTGGATAGTTATAATAGAAAGGAGGGTAGACCCAGAGATAATAAGAGAGAGACCGGGAAAGGAAAAGAGAAGGAGAAGGTAGCGGGGGAAAAGGTGGTGGTCAAGGAGGAAAAAATGGAGCAGAAAGAGTGTGTTTCTCTGGTTGATTCGAATATGTTCAATGTATATGTGCAGTATAGTACTTATGATTCATTCTGTCAGGCCATGTCTATGTTGAGTGGCGTGGGCCAGACGTTCTTAGTGAAGGAAGGCAGAGAGGAAATAGAGAAAGGGAAGAGTTTAAAGGTGGAACTAACCGTGGATTTTGATAGAAGTAAATTTTATGCTGAGAAATATGAGAGGAGAAGAGAGAAGGAAAGAGATCAGATACGAGAGAAAATCATGTTGGCTAGGAAGATAGAGGAAAGAGAAAGAGAGAAAGAGAGAGTAGAGAAGGAGAAGGAGAGGGAGAGAGTAGAGAGAAAGAAAGTGGAGTTGGAGAGGGCGAAGAGGGAAAAGGAAGAGAGATTAGAGAGGGAAAGGTTGGAGAGGATAGAGAGGAGGAGGAGGGAGATAAAGAGGATAAGAGAAGAGGAGGAGCAGAGGTAGGTAGGGGTGTGCTATGTACTATCTTGATTTGTTTGTTTCTTGTTTGTTACTCTTTCTTTCTTCCTCTTTCTCGTTCTATTTGTCTATTATAATCTAATGGTTGAATCTAATCTACTATTATGATTATTATAATCTACTACTAAATGACTATATTTAATATTTCCATCTATCTTGTACTTTAATGTAATAATCTAATCTGATTTAATCTAATCTACTAATATGATTATTAACCAATTAACAGGCAGAAAGAACTTGAGCATAAGGCTGAATTAGAACGAATTCGATTAGAAGAAGAAGAGAGGATGAGAAAGGAGGAGGCGGAAAAGGTATAGTAACGGCTTATGGGTTTTTAATGTACCAATATGATATAGTCTAATTTTCAATTACATTGATAATTGGGTTAAGGTTTATAGTGTATTCTTAGATCATATCCGCTAATAATAAAGATATATTACCAAGTATAGCCTAAATTAAATGAAAACATGGATTGTTTTTGGTGGAATCTAGAATTAATTAGATAATTAAATTGAACCAATTAAATCGCAATGCTTATTTGGTGCTTTTTTCTTAATGATATCGTATATGTATATCTCTATTGTACTATACATTATCGTATACATATTGTACTATAAACTATTATACATGTATTTTCACACACGACTCTCTGTACAGCAACGCCTGCTGCAAGAAGCGAAAGACGAAGAACTTCAACGACTCCAACAACAGAAACGAAAAACACAACTACATGTATTACTAGAATTACTGGGTGCTGCTGCTAAGGAGATAGAAGAGGGAAAGAAGGAGGAAGAAAGGAGGGAGAGAGAGAGAGAGGAAGAGAAAAAGAAAGCGAGAGAGAGAGCAGAACAGAGGGCAAGGGACCAGGAGAGAATTATAAAACTACAGGAGAATATAGCCAGGAATGAATTGTTAAGAGAGAAACTAGAAGAAAAGTTAGTGTTAAAGAGAAAAAGTTTAGATGATATAGTAAGGGCTAAGACAGCTAAGATTATAAGGTTGTCGATAGCCAGTGGGAAGAGTTGTTTGTAATTTAATATCATATTATATTACATGATATTGTTGTCTAATATTATAAAGTTGTCAGTATCCAATGGAAAATGCTGATTACAATTTGATATTATATTATATTAGAATACATTATATTATATTATAATATTGTAAGCTAAGATTATAAGGCTGTCTATAACCGAATGTAAAGGACTGATTATAATTTAATATTATATTATATTATGTTATAATATATTATAACATTGTAAGCTAAGATAGTAATGTTGACTATAGCCCAATGTAAAGGGCTGATCATAATTTAATATAGTATTATCATATCATTTAATAAAAGTGCCGGCTTGTTATGCTATGAATGTATGTATTTTTATTTGCTTCATGCTATGTTATACATGTCCTATGATATAGACAATACCAAATATGCTTAAATTGTCAGTAATGAGTAAGTATAATCTATTAATTAGTCTAAATATAGTACTAACTCATCATAATATTATAATATCATTTAATGTATAAAAATATAGATCTGTGTACCAGGATGGGCATATGATTATCCAGTGAAATGGATTAACTATATATTACTTTTATTGTCGGTCTATGTTGCTAATGGTAAGGTACAATCTAAGAAGAAAGAGATAGTAACTATGACATATAGAGCGGGTGAGGAAGAGTGGTACGGAGGGAGAAAGAGAGAATGAGGAGATAATAACTCGAGTGTAGAGGACATGAGAAACAGTGTTGTAGTTTTCATGTCCATGCCCACCTTGTATATATAGTCTAGCTTCAGGCTAAATAATTAAAACTTACCAACAATTCTGGTTTGATATTCCTCTCGCAGATAAGCTTTAATATGAAGTTTAAATATTTAATGCTAAATTACCTACTTAATAATGGACTAATTATTTTAAAACAAGCTAACTCCATGGTGATTTATGAGCTTCTATAGGGCGTAAAGGAGTAATAATAGAGATTTTGAACTATAGCTATTATCCATATATATCGTATACTGTATGATATAGTTTAGTAGCGCATATCATGTAATATATTAGATTGTATGGTATATTCCTGTATATTGTATAGTATATTGTATGGCATAATGCAGTATATTGTATATAGTATAGTATATATGACATGGTACAGGATAGTGTATAGTATAATATAATATATTGTATAATACAATATAGTATATTTATGATATGGTGTAGTATAGTATATTATATAATATAAATTATTGTGTAGTATAATGTAGGATATTTGATTATACTTAAAAAAATGCATAGACTCGTGCGAGCAGTTCTCCGTATACTTACATGCATATAATTAAAAAAACCCTAATTATTAACTTGAAGGTAATTGGGCCCTACAAACTAGCACTATATCATGTTGACAATAAGTATATAGTTTGTTTAGGAATAAGGAAGGCTT
Source organism: Ichthyophonus hoferi (assembly GCA_002751075.1). Classification (NCBI taxonomy): domain Eukaryota; class Ichthyosporea; order Ichthyophonida; family Ichthyophonidae; genus Ichthyophonus; species Ichthyophonus hoferi. Next base: position 58,067 of record NAOQ01000110.1, on the reverse strand, counting down.
GCATTATATTAGTTGCATATTGAATAGTAATAGTACTAGTAAGAATAATAGTAATAGGAATAATAATTGTAATAGTAATCGTTGGTATTATTAATAAATATTAATAAAGTAATTATATATATATATATAATTTACACGGGTATGTCTATAAGCTGCAACACGATATTATACAAGTGTGTGCAAGTATAGCTGTTTTGTTTTACTATCTTACCCAATAAGGTCAAAGATAGTATGATATCATCTTATCAAATTTTCTTAATATAACGAGGGTTCACCATTTATTACTTAATTAACACCAACCAATGAGCTATGATATGTTAATCATACATATCATCGCTATGTGCTTATCAATTAACTAATGTAGTAAATCACCAATTAGTCTAGGAATAGGCAGTTTCAGCAACCAATTGAAGGATTATACTTAATTACATTGCCATCCTATTAAAGTTACTCTTAAATATAAAAGCATAAATAAGTACTGGCAATTGAGTATGTGTTTATATAAAAATACATGTGTATTTGTAGGTCGTTGTACAAATATATGACGACATAAGCACGCAGTATGTATTGTATGTGTGTGTGCATGTATGTATGATAGTATGTATGTATGTATGTATGTATGCATGTATGTAAGATAGTAAGATGGTATGTATGTACGTAGGTATGATAGGATGATAGTATATATATATTTGTAAGTATGTAAAAAGATATACATAAATAAATTATATATATATATATATATATATTCCTATGCATACATATATATGTCCTGTTAACACCCTATAATGTCATATTTTAAAGGCTATACACTACTAGTTAAATATTGCAGAATACTGTGTGCTGTAAGTCAATCAATTAATACCTGAAGAGTGTCCTTGTTGTGGTGGGATGGACATGATAGGGTTAAACTGTGCATTCTGCGTATTCTGAGTCTGATTGGCTCGACTTACGTCACTCGTATTACTATTGGTTACAGTCATACCTGGAATATCCTGCAAATTCATGCCTTCACCCATCCCCAACCCACTCATAGTCATAGGGTTAATAGGGAGATTAGAAGGTAGTCCGGAGGAGTACATAGGAGGGAAACCAATAGAAGTATAAAAGGAATTTTGAGTGGATAACGAGGCAGGAAGAGGGGACACGGCCGACTGTGGTGTTTGAGGAGTAGGAACATTGACATTGGCATGGTTAGTTTGTAGGTTGCTAGGGAAACTGTTTGCCGCTTGTAGCATGCTTGTGGCATAGGCTGCAGCCATACTGTTGTTTCCAGCTGCAGCCATAGCTTGTAGCATGGGGTTGTTGTTTAGTTGTTGTGGGTTCTGTGTATTGGCATTCATACGCATGAAATGCTTGAGATAATGTACCTCTACCTGCAGCATTTTCACACTGTGTGTGAGCTTCTCACATTCTTCTGTCTTTTGTGTCGCTATTTCTTCCAACATCTGCATCTCAGCTTTTTTTTTCTGTCTAAATCGTGCACTTGCAAGACAATTACGTTTACGTTTATCAGTGGCAGGTAGGGGCGTACCATAACTATCCCTTCGCTGATGTTCTCCTTCTGAATCACTTCCAAAGCCATACTCTCTCATTTTCTCTTGTTTCTCTTGAGGAAGTGCAGAAGCACGGGAAGTGTAAGAAGTGGGTGCTTGGTTTGTTATGGATAGAAAAGCAGACATGTCTGGCATCACATTGCTAAACCCCGTATTATCTAAATTCAATTTAGACTGCTTTGTAGGTTGACCATTATCTTCATCCTCCATCTGTCTCTTCTTGGGTACAGTAGAAATTATATGAGCTGGCGGTGTAGCCTGAGGAATGGCTGTTGGAGGAGCATATTGTGCAGTAGCAGCATGTGCAGGAGGCTGTGTAGCGTTGGAATTGGGTGGTAGTTGTAGTCCTTGTGCTGTCATAGTCGCCCGGAATGAATCAATGTCTTTTGAAAAATCCATTACGTCGTTGAAAACTCAATTGGCCCACCATGCAATTTATTACTATGTATATATATATATATATATAATGTATATATAATATACAAACACTATCGCACCCTAATATGCAAAATATAAAACAGGAGCGTCTATCTATGTTGCAAAGCTGTCGTCACACAGGGGCAAAGGAATTGGTAGGGCGGGTAGGCTAGTGCGATACAATGCAATGCAAAGTTCAAGCAACTTAATTAGTGAGTTTAATCGCATATTTCATGTTTTCACTTTTTTTGTTGCTTTTATATTATATATTATATAGTATTGATATTATATGATAATTTATGTATGATTTTTTATATTACATTATTATATTATATAGAGTAATAGTATTAAATAATTCAACTATATTAATGTGCTAGTGCGGCATTATGTTGTAGAAATGACAGAATAACTAAGGGAAAATAATGTGTGGGGCGAGTGGATTAGTGCTATCCAATACTATACAAATTTTGAGGTGAGCCAGAACCGGTCTGGGCCCAGCTCATGTACTTTATTAGAGTTGGTATTACAATAGATGTCCAGTAGGAATAGTTGATTAAAACATAGAGGCTGTACCATAATTAAATTATCTCACCCTATACTAGAGCAATGGACATGCAACAAATATTCAATTAATTGAAAGAATACCGAACTAAAAGGTGATATAGCGTGTTCCTTTGCATACACCGAGTACAGATATACTCTGCCATATTTTAGAATGAGTTAATTATTTTTCAGACTACCTTTGCATTGGGAATGAAACTTGTTTGTGTTACTGTTTTCTATTTGGATGTTTTCGTCAAATAATCTGCAGGTTAAAGCTCTTGCTAGCAGCACCTCAATCTCAAGTTGTTGATATCTCTATATAGAAGCCCTTAACTTCTTACCGGGCATTGTGTTGTTCAAATAACACTTAGAATCTAACTGTGGCTGTTTGCATATGTTCATTATATTACTACTATCAGAAGAAGCAACATCAGGCTCGCCTAGTTGGCCTTCTAGAAAAGTATCTAGATTATTTACCTTGCTTTTTTTAACAACTATATGTTTAGAATAGTATAAATTAACCACTGTGTGGTTGATTGAGACGAGACTTCTAGTTTCTTTTATGCTATAGTCCGCCACATGAGAGGTGCCATTTTCTGGGTAACGGCTTACGATAAAGACAGAGTATGCTTGCCCTATATTTTCTATATTTTTTCCGTTTCTACAATAACAGGACTCGAACCTAAAAATAAATGTTCGAACTTACCCGAGATGAATTGTCCAAATTTCTATAGCGCATTACGTCTAGCCCTATCGAGAGCATGATGCAATCAAAAATATTCAAGCTTGTTTAATTATGCAATTCTATTGGTATAGTCAAAGTTATGTGATAATTTTTAAACCCTTGTTCATTATTAGAACTTCCGACTTGCTTGCTGATCTCTTACGAGCCTCATTAGAACTTTCGACATGCTTAAGACTCTTATGAGCCTGATATTATCATATATTCCCAGTCTCTCATTAATGTCAGCCTTGATCTTAGTGTGATTGGCTTGTATGATGAAAAAAAAATAGATAATTACACTATTGGGTTTTTTTTTGTTTTAATAATAAATAGCATAAACATTTTATCGGGAATGTATCCGAGTCCTTTATTTGGTAGAATTTCTCAATTAGTTCCACAGTAGGTCTAGGTAAATGGGTATATAGAAAGTGATCGCGACGTAATATCTGATATCAAAGGTATACTTTAGTCCTTCATAAACATTATAAAATATTTGACATCCAAAGAAAGTTGGTTTTATATAAGTATTGTTGGCGTGTTCATCATGGCAATTATAATCGGGTTATCCCGACCCGGATTCAAGCCATGTCCAGTTCAGATGAAATGATTGGTTTTATATAATTTCAAGCATAACGACTACAGTATCTAATGATTGTAGTTGAAAACTTCCTTTTATATTCATGTGTCCTTGTGCAATTTTCTCATACGTACAATTCAGTGTACAAAATTTACTTGGATGTCGAGTGTTAAAGGGTTTCACATTAAAAAAAACTCGCCACAATGTATCTTGTCTTTTTTAAAAACAAAAACCATGATATTTAATTAAGATATTTCTATAATGCACTAATTATACTTTCCTATGTCCATGGGGATTCTTAATACACTTAAAACTATATCGTATATTTCCATTATTATTTATTAAATGATGTTATATTTAGTGAACAGGTAAGTAGATATAAATAGATGCTATATGATCCAGTGGCAGATAATAGCACTAGTATTTGTGATAAAGGCTACCATTGGAAGATCTTATATATAGGTAAATATAGTGGCTGTTAATCGTATATCTTTTTCACATGGTTTATTCAAAATTATGCTGCTTTAAGTACAATTTTAGTACTGATATAGGATAACAGTAATATTTTTTAAAAAAAACAAAATATGCTACACCTTTAAAATTTCAATATAAAATGCGCAGAATTACTTGCCAACCCAACCTATTATAAACTGTTAAATGATAATTAAAGCATAGAGACTGCGGCGCCTACATAGCTATCCAGGTAGCTTTCCAAACACATTCGACTTATATTGAATAGTCAAATCATTTTATAGTAAATCATGCTAGTGCATTGTACTTGAACATGCTATTTTTTATAACTTTTTCAATTATAGGTAATAGACTAGCTCACTCTAACTCAAACATCCTTAAAGCTATTGAGATAATATATATCTAAGTATATTTATAATTTTCACTGTAATTCTAAACATATCTTCAATAGGATGTTCGTGCGTATACCAGTTTATTTATAACCAAACATGTAAAAACAGAAATATTTAATTAATTTACATATTTCTATATATTAACTATAAACGTTATTATTATATATGTAGCCTAGAAAACAAGTTAATGTAATTCATTGAGGTTAAATGGCAATCCAAGACGATCTATCAAAATTGAACCAGCCAATGGTAGAGGTCCTGCGACTATATAATGTCATTTCAGACCATAAGTTTTAGGTCCAGAGAAAATAACTCGTTGATTAGGCATCCTAAGGTAACTTGCCGACTTTTTTAATAAAAAAATGTCTTAACATATCTGTACTCCGTGTACGGAAAAGGGTACTTAATTCTTGCATACAGCTTAATCCGAAATCATTCTTATCGCATCACCATTTGTTAAGAACAGTATAAATCAACCAGTGTGGTTTTGAGGCGAGGCTTCTAGGTTTGCTTACACTATAGTCCGCCACCTGACATGCATCATTGACAGGTTAACGATTTAAGATAAACAGAGGGTATATATACCCTATATTTTCACGTTTTAACAAGGATCATGTGTTTACAAATCATACTTCTCTTCATCGACAGTCTGTTACCTCTTACCGTTATACAAGAATGTAGGAGAGCCTCGGCTTAAACTACAGTATCTCACCGCAATACATTATTAATAAACCCTAAAGCCACATTAAGATTCTTATCCATCTATCACATCAAAATTATTAAATTTTGTAACAACGAATCATTGTGGTTTATTTGTGAATAGCTTCAATCATTGGCCTTAGAAATGGGTGATTGCAAGTAAATTAAACCTTTAATACTATATTCTATTGGATGATAAAGGATATATAACATAGCCATAGACGAATGAACATGGATAAATCTTTTCATATTTATATATTTATGTTGTTTGAAGCTATTTCATTCAAAACATAAATTCAATATATTTGAATGCCTAGTGTCATAGCGTGATGCTTAGATATGCATATATACATATATATATATGTTATTGACACCTTTTATATTGAAGCCATCATCAAGCTATCCATTATTGGTTTAAAGAAACCAACAAATCATCTTTATCACACGCATTATTTCTATACAAATATATATATATATATATAGACACCTAGACGACCTATCCTATCCTATTTAACCTAAAGACGATAGACCATAACATGATGTATACATGCATCCTCCCAAGTTAACCTTTATAACCCAACTAAATGCCTAGTTTCTAGTTGTCCGTAGCAACCTCCTTCTCTTTCTCCTCCTCCATTGCTTCAAGTACATCATCGTCTATCTCCAAATCCTCCATCTCCTCAAATAGTTCCTCGTCTACATGATCATCTATAAAACCCTTGCTCATATTCGGGTCTTCTTCCTCTTCCTTCTTCTGTATATAGAATGCCAGTGTCACTATCTAATGCAAAGATTGTATTGAATTTTCAAAACTACATAAAATTGCATTCTGGGGCATAAAATGTCACTATCTTATACAAATATTGTATTAAAATTCTATTCAAGTGCAATGCACTACATACTAATAATCATTTGACTTCAACATATTTAGCCCCATAAATAATAATTAAATTAAAAAACTGTACTATATTCCGCGAATCAAATCAATTTATGAATATATATATATGGCCGAGAGGTATATGCTTAGTGGGTCTCCTTTTATGTTTTATGTCTACACCTATACCAACATACATATGTATGTTTACCTTAGTCTGGCATAAGAATGTATAGCACATAACAACATATACCTATACATACATGTATATATATACGATATAAAGTACACCATATTCACTGCTGTCTCATGTCTCCAATAAATAGTATAATCTGTAGCCTAACATACATATACCTACACATATACATATATAATATACTACAATTACCTCAGTTGCATCACTTAAATAGGCAATATCGTCCTACTATATATTTCTATCTATAGCTATACTTATACACATACATATCATGTATACTATAATTACCTCTTCCTCATCTCTAACGTAAGCAGTATCATCCATAGCCTCTTCATCATCCACGAATAACTCGGGATTGTATTGGAATAGATCACGACCACTAATACCTGCTTGGTTACCAGCTTGCAGTTTATCCTGTGAGTGAAAGATATAGCTAGTTAATTAATGAATGTAGAGTGATTGGTAGAGAGCTAAGAAACCAATTATATTGAGTAATAACTATAAATAGATGTAGGTAATTATAAATTAATGAATGTAGAATGATATATTTTGTTTCCTAATCATGGCAAACAATACTATGTAAAGTAGTAAGAAAAGCAAAAATATATCTATGAATCTAAGAATAAAAGTATGTAAAGATTATATACATACAAAACACATTATATATATATATATATATGCACAATGCATTATATTATACCCCACTACAAGATGACAATCAGATGTAGTATAACGTAACATAATCTAATATACCATACTCCAGCACAATACATCCTACTACGCTCTAACACAATATACGACATCATACTACTAACCTCCTTAGTCTTCTTAGTTTCAGCCTTCGTTCTCTCCTTTGCCCTAGCTACTCTATCCTTCCAAGCCAGGAAGGTCTCAAGTGTCACAGGAGTACCACCAGATGTCAATTTAGCGCGCTGAGTAAATTATAACGAGGGTTAATAAATAGTTAATTATAATTAATTGAGCTTGGAACATACGAAGACAGAATATAGCATATTGGGTTGTATTATAATATATTAAGCAATGATTCAGAATGAGATTAATTTAATGTATACCATATTATACTAGGTATACAGTTTGATCCGAATTCAGCCTCACCACATCACACATGTTTATAATAGTATAAGCTATCCACTGTATGGTTGAGACAGAGTTTCTAGTTTTGTTTTCACTATAGTCCGCCACCTGACATGCGTCACGGCCAGGGGAACGGTTTAAATTAGGTCAGGGTATATTATGTTGACCCTATACTTTTACCATTCCGACGAATAGTGTCTAAACGTATTTGTATTGGTGTATTAAAGAAATGCTGAAATTAAATATAGTATACTATTGCATTATATCATTGAATAAAGAAGAAAAATTATTAAGAAATAAAGAATGCTTAATATATAAAGGCGGTATTTGATTGGTTTTCTAAACGCTCTACCAGATAGTAGAATATTATATATTATAGTAGTATAACAGTATAATAGTAGAATAGTATGGTAGCCATACAACTATAACCATCACCAATTATCCTCCCATTCCTGTGCTCTATAACTGAATTAACCCTCACTCATATTGTACATTCTCCTTTCCTCCTCGAACCCCATTTCCCGCTCTTATATCTTATATACCTCAATCTCCACCAGCTCCTCTAATGACAAGGTAACCTCCTCTCCATCTTTCTTCAAGTCTTTCTTCAAGACATAGCCAGGGGGTAGAGCATGTCTGTATTTGCACCCAGCACCTGCATTATATAGATTATATCAGAGTAGAGTTAGGCTACACTAGCTTGCAGTAGATTCGACTATATTATATCCACACACATACACATAAATACCTATATACATACACATCTATGCATATTTACATACATTCATATACAAACACGCATATACATATACATACATACCTACATAAACACACACATACCTACACACAAATACATACATGCATATTTACATGCATGCATACATACGTACACCAACACATAGGCATACACATATATGCCATTAAAATATTTTCCCGAACTTACCGTTAGGACACTCCCAGAACCAACCATACAGCCCTCGCTCCACCACATCTAAGAAATACTTGCAGATCTGGATAGATAAAATAAAGGGTTTAATACACTCATAGGGACACACTAATAAGATAAATTAAAATTAAAAGAAAATTAAATACACGACCTCTATACATATGATAGAAAATATAAGAGGTTTAATACACCAACAGGCATAGAAAATAAATACACGAGCTTATATATACATGTATTATAATCTATATAACCTATATGCATATATATATAACATCCGTGTATGGTATCAAAAAATTACAAATACCAGACAGTTCGGTGGTCTATGACGTAATGATTTATACTCCTTAGTGTTGCAATACATTTTATTTTACTACATATATAACTATAATGTATGTATGTATGTTATTACACTATATTGCAGTATAATACATAATATATGCAAATACTTACAATAGCAGTAGGCATATTTGCATTCTGCTTTCCAAATTTACTATTAATGGCTGCTTCCAATTGGGCCTGGTCCCAAGTCTCCATAGTCTCTGTAATTAATCAGAATAATTAATTAATTACTACATGTCACTGTGTAATTAATTATTGCCACCCATTAATTAACACACCAATGACCTTACCCTCTTTTTTCTCCTGTTCGAACATATTCCTCTTTTCTGCCTTCCTTTCTACGGCTAGATCGTGGGAAAATTTACATTTAGCACCCTTAGAACACAGTCCTTGTTTGAAGAATGAGCAGAGCATGGACTTGGGGTCCACACCTGTATAGGAGGAGAAGGGTGGGCGGGGCAGAGTAAAAGATATCAATGGTAAGTATATAATAGTATGATACTAGGAGGTTGTGTATACAGCCAACCATATATAGGTGTAATGGGTCCATAGTCTATGGCAATTAGTTAAGATCAGGTTCATTGGACCAATAAGGGAGGGGTCTAGAACTTTACAATAAAAAGAAGGATAATATTATCAAATGGTACTAAAAAAAACCAAAATTATACATTATGTTATGACACAATGTGATAGAGTGATGCTATATTATTAATAGATATACACTGCAACATAGACATATTTAAAGAAAACAATACTTACAAATATATATACCTATACCTATACCTATCTATAAATACACATGCACATATAAACATACCATCGGGTACTTTAATGTGTGCGACAGGTCTAAAGAGCTTGGCCATCTCCTCCAACTCTCTCTTCCTGGCCTCTTTCTCTTTCTGTTTGAATGGGGGGGTAGGAGTAGGTACACGGTGTTTATAATAGTAACAAGAAGGAGTAGTAGTAATACAATAATAATAACACTAAGAATAATAGCAATAGCAATAGTAATAATAGAAATAATAATAATAATAATAATAATCAGGTCACCTAACATCTGTCTCTTTTCTCTGCTATAATCTATCATAAAACCAAATGGAAATTATAAAAGGAGGAGGTCTATGACGTCATATAACTAGCATATATACATGCCTATATATTAAAGTAGGCCACCAGCCAATAAAAATATGCCAATAAAAATACCTTAACATCCTCGGCTGATTTAACACCAGTAGCTTGTTCCTGTTAAAGCCCAAACCCGATTAAAATTTGGTTTATAATCTAATAAGATAGATGATTGGGGTTTGTGCTTGTACATGTATGAATTGACATACACTACATCTGCATAAGCCAATCCAAACACACTTGTGTAATTATAAATTATAATTTAACACAATAAGTTAATATAGGAAAGGAGTGCAGGGGGCAATGCACGTGCATATACACGTTTAACTACAGTTAAGACAAAGAGACACCTTAAAACACCCAGACCAACAAGATTATTGCAATAAAAAGGGGAAAATTACTAACATTCAAATTAAATGTTATTTAAAAATCTAAAAAATTTAAATCAATAGCATCTCTCATTGCATATATTCCTACTAAAAGACAAATGTATGGCCCGTGACCAATAGGCAAGAATGCATAATATATTACAAGATAAGATAATATAAAATAAGATAGCACCACATAATAATATAAAATATAATATAATATCTCTGTAAGCAGGACCTATTTTAAAATGAAAGAACCAACAGGAATAGGCAATTATAGGGTGCAAACTGCAAATTATTGAGCACATGAAATGCCTGATTTTTTAGTTTGCATTTACACATATATATTATATATTATATATTATATGTATTATATTATACTATATCATATACTATACACAGCTATAAAAAGTATTATCATTTTAATAATCATTTAACCTATATTATATGCTATAATAAAATACAATTTACTATAATACAAAAGGCCAAATACATGTAGCTATCCATTATAAAGAATAATAATACACGCTAAATACTCCTATACTAACATACCTATAAAATAGAAAGGTATTACATGTATTAGGAATAACATAGAGAGGATGAGGGAAAGTGAGAGAGAGAGAGAGAGAGAAGAAGAAGAAAAGAAAAAACCTGATTTATTCCTGGGCTAAAAAAAATCAATCTCTACATGCATTTACTTGTATATATAAATACATACATATACTAATGATGGTAAGAAGGTGGGTTATATTGTACATACTCTGTCAAACATAAATGAAATAGCCAAAAACGAGGAATTTAGAATGAAACATGAAAATAGACATGTATAAAAATTAAAAAAATAAAACACCAGTGAAAACTATACATTAATACACACACATATATATATATATAATTTCACTTTTGGCATCTCAAATATACGGTAAACCATTATTACACACAAACACAAACACAAAGGATGGGATAGGAAACACACAAACATACCTATATATACACATATATATACCTTTAGTTTCTTGGCATTAGCAACCTTAGCAGCCATACCTGTCTCCACTTTCTTTATAAACATCTGCTGCTTCTTTCCCTTTTTATTCTTCAACCCAAAGGTCTTATCCTCCACTGCCTTTTGGCTCTGAGACTTGATAGAATTTTTAGGAGGCATGTTTACGGTTGGTTATTGGTATTACTACCTACAAATAATAAGATATAAAAATATATATATATTTATATATATATATGTGTGTGTGTGTGTTTTTATATGGTATTTGTAGAACCAGAGAGGGAATAACGAAATAAATATAAGGAGAGAGAGGGTTATGTATGTGTCGGGGTACATGCACACATGAGGATAGGTCATATTGACGTCACATCAGCCCTAAATGGGACTAATTACCAATTAGTTTTAATTAGGTCACGTGATATGGTTCGGAGTTGATTACTAATTAATTCATGCTAATTAGATCACGTGATATGGTGAGTATTATGTCATTTTGGAATTAATTACCAAGTACAATTAATTAGGTCATGCGATACAGCGTAGCTCTGGTGGGTAAATATCTCTCTCGCATATTATAATATATTACGTTTTAATATATTAATTCATATTAAAACATGGTATAGTATGGTATAGGGTAGTAGAGTCGATTATAGTATAGTATATGGTACAGTATACGCTAATGTTATAATATATTATAGCGTGGTATATTATATTCTAGTATATTATATTATAATTATTTTTTAGATCTTATGTTACCCAATGACAGATACGGGTTATATTTTAAACTACTGACTCAAGTTTGTTAAAATGAATTGTACCTAAGCTAGGTTGTTAGCGAATAAAAACAGTGATTGTTAACCAATTCCTACCGAACTTACTGGGAAAGATCATCCTTATATCATAATAAGCCAATATAATAATAATAATAATAATAATAATAATAATAATAATAATAATAATAATAATAATAATAATAATAATAATAATAATAA
>NAOQ01000110.1:12349-26261 GCA_002751075.1 Ichthyophonus hoferi | reverse complement strand
ATTAATTATATTATATTATATTATATTATATTGTATAGTACTGTATAGTAATGTTGTATTCTATTTGATTATATTCTGTTCTATTATATTATATTCTATGGTTTTCTTTCTTCCTATACTACTAGCCCTACACTAATTATACCGGTTCTATTGTCTTGACAACAGGAAAGGCAACCACTGATGTTCAACACGTAGATAAAGATATATTTGATGATGATGAGAACTATGCCAATAAGTACAGCAAGGATGCCAACTTGACATTGATGGAAGAGGTGTTGTTGTTAGGGATAAAGGATCAGGAGGTAGGAAGGGAGGGAGAGATGTGGGTGTGTACAAGAAAGGATGATTGTAATGTGTTATGTTATACCATGTTATATTTTATTATGCCATACTATATTGTAATTGCATTGTCTTTTATTGTACGATGCTATGTTGGGTTATGTTATGTTTTGTTATATTATATTGTAGTGTATTACATTTTACTGTACTATATTTTACACGATATTCTTCATTATATACTATATATTATACTATATATTCTTTTATATTACATTATATCATATTGCATTTTGTTATATATTTTATATTATATTCTATTATAGTATATTAATAAGTTTTTCTTTATATATTGTCCCTATCTGCCCATATATAATGTATACCCATAATACGTAACATGCATACATACTTACAAACAAACATACACACACGCATATATCTATATATATATATAATTTATACACATACACATCTACGTTCACTTATTTTAGCATATATCCTTGTAAGTTATACTCACACCACTCTACTATATCCTCCACCTACCTTATCTCTTTATCTGTCTATCTATATATATATCTCTCTATCTGTTTATTTATTTCTTTTATCTATCTACCTCTCTCTCTATCTCTCCCACACACATACATATATAGGGCTATACATCATTCTGGAATGACTGTCTCAGTGCCGGGCTTAGAGGGTGCATTCTAGTAGAATTGAGCTTAAGAAAAAGAGTGAAATTGGAGAGTACGGGGACCAGAAAACGGTATTTATGTGACCGCAAGCTAGAACTGATTAGCTCTGCACCTACCGGCGATGTCTTGCTTGATGAAACCATCAAACTAATAAAGGAGACGGCACCAAACGAGACGGTAGACTCTTGGATAGAGTTACTTAGTGGTATAGTGTGATGTTATTATTATGCTTGTGTTTACTATTATGTTATCTTTATCTTAATAGTATAGTATAGTATAGTAGTATAGTATACTATGTTTATCATTCATGTTCTCTTCCTATTATAATACATTAAATATATCATAACGGTGATTATATTTTATTTCCCTGTGTTATAGTTATGATCTTACGCGATTAATCTTTTCTTTCTTACACTTACTAAGTCACCTATGTATATCCGCCTGCCTACTCACCTACAGCATAGAGTACCTTTACATCCTTACATACACTCCTACATATATACTAATTCTATATGTCATTTGAAAAACATGCATAACTACGTACGTACGCGCGTCACATATACATAAATACATACATGCACACCCACGCACACACACACATATATATACATACATACGTACATACATACATACATACATACATACATACGTACATACACGCCCACACCCACACACATACAGCAGTACACTAACAGCCTTCCCTTTCTCAAGGTGAAACGTGGAACCCTCTGCGACTAAACTACCAACTACGTAATGTAAGAGAGAGATTATCCAAAAGTCTTGTGGAGAAAGGTGTATTGACTACTGAGAAACAGAACTTTTTCCTTTTTGATGTTACTACACATCCGGTAGTAGAATCTACAGCCAAAGATAGGGTAGGTTAGGTTGAGTGTGGGAATTGTAGTATATGTTGACCCTTGTTGTATTGTATGTGTTGTAGGTTAAAGCGAGATATATTGAGAGATATATGTATGTATATAGACAGAGAAAGAGGCATGGAGATAGAGAGAGCTAACCATTAATGACATGTCAGGTGATACAAAGGGTACAAGACGTGCTCCTTAGTAAGTGGCAGACTGACCTATCTAGGATGGATAAGAGAGACCTGGCCAGGGTCTGTCTCGCACAGTCAGCAGATGTGCTGGAGAATGCATTTAGGAGTCTTTCCGGTGCGTATAGGGTGTATATAGCTGTATATGTTTATATATATATGTGTAGTGTGGTACTGATAGTGTAGTAGGAGTAATGGTAATAAATAGGAATAGTTGTAGTGGTAGTAATAGCAATAATAGTAGTAATATTGCTATTGCTACGACAGATGACCAGTACGAACTAGCTGTTAAACGCGTACGAGATATACTAAATGCAGACCCAGACGAGGAGGCTAATCTGGCAGGGGCAGACCAGGTCAGTGTATATGTTATTATGTTATTATGCCATCATACCTTATTATACTAACCCAGGCACTGACCAGGTTAGTTTATTTGTGTTACTATAAGTAGTGTATACATACTATCATACATATTACTATACTGTCATACCTTATTTACTTCGTCTCTTTCTTTTTTCCTTTTCTTTCTTTATCTCATACCTACCACTATTATTTACTAACATACGCTATTTACTTCCTCCCTTTCTCCTTCCTTCTCTCCTATATCCCTGGTAACACTATCATTTTGTATTATACTCTATACTACAGACATTATTTCTTTGCTATTATATTATATTCTATTATTATTACTACTATTGTTTATTATATTTAATAAATAATTTAATTTACTCAATCTAACTAGCCTATCTGAAATACCTAATTAGCCTGATTAGGCTGTTTTCTTAGACTTTGTATTACTTAATATTAGAAGCGATTAATTTACATGAGATCGAATACCTAGATCTGATATTAGTATCTTTTTTAATTCTACCATATATATATATATATATATCTTATTCTCTCTTTGCATCCATTGTTATATCTGTTGCTCTATATTTCTGTTATCATCATATACTTACTTTTATAATTTCTTTCTCCTTTTGTTTTCTCTGCCATTTCTTCCACATATACATACGTGCATACATACATCTATGTATATCTAACCATATACGGTATGGTGGTGGTAACAGGTATTATGGGCAGTTTCAGAAGCTTTCTCCCACCGATAAGGCTAATATCATGCATGACAGCAGGCAGTTAGGTACATTCCAGTTACCATGGTTACAATGGAACATGGTGTTATTATACCTTGTATATGCATAATAAACTACATATGTATATTTCTTATTATGACATTGCTGTTTTGATTTTTGTTAACGTGTCTATTGTATTCGATGGTAGTCAGTAGGTAATTGTAGGTTGTATGAGCAATCTATCCTGTGATTGACTAGTTACTTTGATTAAGATAACTCTAGAGGTTATCCCTCTCAGATGTATTCTGAATGTGTTAAGACATAAATAGCCGCGTAGTAGGATATTGAAGATAGCGGCAGCTATTTTATATTAATGATAAGTTACCATGTATCTATTGGAGGTTTGTGCAGGTAAACGTCTAATTTCTAGAAATCAATTTAAATAGTTTTTAAGGAATTAATTATCGTCATTCTATTCAGATATTTCTTATGAACCATTCCCTCCTCAGTGAAGGTTTTCATCAGCACTCCCCCTATTGATTGCTGATTAATTACCATAGCTTATTGATTCATGGTGACTGATTTGAGTGATAATGGCAAGATTGATTTATTGGTAAAGGTTATAGTTGATCCAAACGTTGATATAATTGGATCAACGGCTAATCTACAATCCTTTTATCTACTCATATCATGGGATATGTAATAGGGTATATGAAATTAATTTATTGGTCAAGGTTATAGTTAATCAAATATGATTTTGATCTAAGCGTTGACGTAATTGTATCCTTGCATCCAATCAGAATGGATGGAATTATAAGTCATAATGGGCTTTGATTCGGTTGGTACAGATAATTTGACATAATATGGATAAGTAGATAGAGATATAAGTGGGTAAGTGCATGTGATAGGTATCAGAATCTGTGACAGTTCTGTTGACTAGTCCACAGTTCCTCTGGATCTCCACTTGTTTTTTGTAAACAATTGTTGATATTTCTGTACTAGCTTTAGTAATAGCTAATTGGCTTGATCTACTTTCTATTTGCTTAGGTCCGAAAGTGCTTTTCACAGTGTGTACGATCTGTAAGAGGTGCTAGATAACTATGTAATTAATAACTATTCTCACCATGTAACGTTAGTATACAACTCTCCGACTTTTGTATGGGTAAAAGATTTGAACACTGATCATCATATGAGAGTGCTAACGGTGGACTAGACATTACAATAACAATGTTATTACTACATACATATAATTAAATGCAAAGTTTTGTGTATGTTACGAGTGCCTTCATATTTTTTCCAGTATTACTTACCACGTGTGTGAGCAGATCCTTTTTAATTGATTTTTTTTTTGTTTTATACTTGGTTTTACCACGGATGTTATTTTTTGGTTAATACCCTAAATGGGACCAACCATACATATTCTTATTGGCTAATACAATTCATGAAATATCACAGAGATCCACTAGGAATGCCTGACCTTATCTCGTTAATCTTATACTACCGTGTCCTTATTTGAATGGCTTATACTGATGTAAGTGCTTGCAAACTATGCACTGACAAATCAATTTGAACTACGAGTTCATTCGGAGTCAATATTCTTGTAAATAACAGTAGTCATTCCGGGATGACATGACGATATTCTAAGCATTAAGAAGCGTGTGGGTCTCTATGTTCATGGCACGATACAAAGCCGCTGTCACCAAGTTACTTGGTACCATCTATCAAATGCATAATGACTTTATCTTGGCTGACACAAAGGCAACGTGCAAAATAACTGGGCAACACACATATTACCTCAGCTGCCAGAGCCAGGGCCAAAGCCAGAGCCAGAGCCAGATCCAGAGCTAGAGCAGAGGCTGGGGCGAGAGCCGGGGCTGGGGCCAGAGCCAGAGCATATTTTTTTTAAAATGTTTTTTATGTCCTAAGCGAAATAATCCGCCTAGGCCAAGTGAAAACAGAAATATTTATTTAATTTGAGTATCTTTATATAACTATAAATATATAATATTGTTGGCAATTATTATATATATATATAGACTGGGAAAATAGCTGGGGCAATCTATTGGTGCTAAACGACAATACAAGATGATCTATCGAAATTGAACCAGCCAATGGTAGAGATCCTGCAATGATAGCGAGCCATTTCAAATAATATGTTTGGGTTTGTTGTGGCCACTTCTTGTGTCACTCTACTAATAGCATTACTCACTGTCACTAAATAAATACAAGCATATGAATGCGTGGTTCTATCTGGCATTATTACCACTACCCCTCAATAGTTTCATTGAGGCGGCTTACCATACCTTTTTAGTCTTGAGTTTGGCATTATTCAAGTGGACAAGAGTAATGCTATAATAACCTTATTTTTTTCTTTTTCTTTTAAAAGATATACGTATGTGTATATATGTGTATGATAGTAGGATAATATGTGAGATATGCTTTTTTGTTTTTTAAAAATAATAATTATTTGGTTGTGGTGATAATTAGCTATTGATCGTTAAGCAATTGATTAATTAAAACCATGGTGACAATTTAGGCTTGGTGAAAATATGGGACATGTCCCCCATTGAGTTTTAACATAGAGGACTCTCCTCATGTCCCATGGGGTGGTCTTTTAGTAATTTTCTTAAAAAGGGGGTATTAAGTAAAATTTCATGAAAGTATTTTTTGACAAAAATAGACAACTTTAATATTGTAAGATTTATACTTTGTTGTTTTAAAAGTCCTTTCATTTAGAACTTTTTAGTATCCATTTTGACTGTCCTTTCTGAAACAATGTTCTCTGTTTTAAAATCATGATTAGATAAATAACAAATAATTCGTCGCTTTTATTAATCATTTGCCATGTATTTAATGAAATAACAATTATAAATTATGAATTAATCTATTCATAACTAAGAGTTAACCAATTAATTTATATGATTGTCAGTTAATAGCCAATTGAATATTAATATTATAACTAATAGCTATATTCACGAATTAATCGATCATATTAACTATTAATATTACTACGCAACCCTATGACTAAAACTGTTTGAGTATATGGTGTATATGTATTTGTATTGGACAATGATCTTACCCATATTGGTTGTCAACCCATGATGACATGTAAAGAATCCAAAAAAAAAAAGTGAATAGTTATGTGTAATGGTTACTGCAAAATAAATGTCTCAGTAATGTCCCTTTCCCAGTGTACATACGACATCTATCCCGAAAACATATTGGGCAATCAAAACAATTTTATTTTATCATAAATGCTTAAATGTTTACTGCGGCATCTGATTCGGCTGCCTATCAGTTTTGGATAAAAAATTTGATAGAGGCTCATGGGCGAGATCACATGTCAACAATAGTAATAATAGCATCGCAATATTATATATTAATTCGTACTTAGATACATTACAGAACTACATAATATAATATACCATAATAGAATAGAAAACAATAGAGTAGAATACAATACAATACAATACAATACAATACAATATAACTATAACAATGGTATCCTTTCAAATTAGGAACCTTGTGTCTTTTGAGGCCTTCGTCCTTTATGCCGTGGCGGTGGGTTGCTTTATTAGGATGCATTTCCTGCTTACTACTCTACAAGGGTTATGATCATAAAAAACTTTTGTCTAGTAATCGCAATGATTACTTGACGATGCTTTCAACCAGGTCATGCACCTACTAATATAGTCATACAAAAATAATGCAAAAATAATATGCACGCATATGGGGACAAACATATTTCTTGCTAAATTACCAATAAATACATATGATTTACAGAATGTATATTATATTCATCATTGCACTTAAACTTCATTGCTAGAAAAAACATCTACTAGATTTTATCTTGAAGTCATTTATCCTAAAACACTAAAATATTAATAGCCACCTATTGACTTTGCTGGCTTAAATATGTCAATATATATATATATATATATGGCTTTAAGAATGAACTATAAACTGGCATATAGTAACATATTATTTTATATAGGTATATAGGTAATAGTAATAATAATAGTAATAGTAATACATATAAATATATATATATATATATATGTTTCTTTTGTTCCTATATTTTGAGCACGGCGATGGGAGTGTTGAGTTTATTAAAAGATTTATTTACTGACCAACATTTAAGTACATTACTTTACATTACGCTCAAAATGGTAGATAGAAATTACTGTGCTGTAAAGTATTTAAATGAAAAGGTTAAAATATTGAAGCACTGGAAAATCCATTCATATATTAAACTCATTTCATTAATTTTTCTAATATCAAAATGTAATTTCATTTTATTGGAACTATATAGATCACTTTTAAAACCATCCATTTATTTTTATTTGCGTTAGCTATCATACTATTACGCTATTATACCATTATATCATTATATTAGTATACTACTATACTATTATATTCTTATACTTTTATATTATTATACTATTATATTATTATACTATTGTACTATCGTATCATTATACTATCATATTATTATACTATCATATTATTAAACCACCATAATATTATATTATTCTACTATTCTACTATCGTATATACTATTACACATTCTATTATACCATTATACCATTATATCCATACGAGTATAATCATACTATTGTACTAGTATATATATTATATTGCATATCATTACACCATTATCAACTCCTCTTTTTATTTGCTAATTATTTATCATTCGCAATTTATTGATTTTAAATATTATATTTTTGTGCTAACCTTTATGTAAGGATAATTATAAATGTTTAGCCAAGATTACAAAAAATATTTAGTACTAATACAAATTAAAGTATAATGTTAATTATCATTATTCTATTAAATATAATAGTGGCCAAGTTCGTTGGTAATAATTTTAATAATTTGTTCCACTTTGTTGGAGTAAAGTCCAACAATTTATTTATAATTATAACCAAATAATGTGTTGACAATATATATAATCATTAACTAGTTGTTGCAGCCAGACATTTTTCTACCCATGTATTTTTCGCATGTTTACAAGGTGTACTGGTACATGGAGTCCTTCATAATTTACTTTGAACTATTCTCTATTCACCATCACTCCAGTTACACTCTGTAGTACTAATTATTGTTTTATTTGTAATATTATACTATTATACTATTATTTATGCTAAAATATTATTATAATATTATAATATCATACTACTAAACCATACTATGAGATTTCAAGAACAGGATATGTTTTAGAGACCAACGTGAAACTAATTTTTGTTTTTTTTTAAGGTGTTTTCCATCATTTCTCTTTCGACTATATCTACCTGTCCGTATTACCCCTATGTCGGGAAGTATAAAATGGCTTCGGAGTACCTCGTGATCTGTGGTGCTATTTCTTGTGCTGGTAAATAACATGTCTTGCATGAATAATAATATATAGAGCAAATATAATATACTTTCCCTTTATTTCAACGCTTTACTCTAACAATGTCCTATATCAGGTTAGTTCAGGGGGCAGATTATGGTTAAAGAAAAGCTAGAAGCTTTGAATAAACCATACAGTAATTAATCTAAACCAACACGTGTTATTTGGTGAGATTGAATTCAAATCAAAAATAACAATCATACTAATAAAAATAGCCATAACCATAACCATCATAATCACAACAACAATAGCACTGGTAATAATAATACATGTATATTCTAAATCTTAACCCTCCTGTAGCTGTGGCAATACTTCTTTTTCTGCTATTGTTCTCTGTACATCCTCCTTGGCACCCCGTATCCACCCTGGTTAATACGGCAATTATTAGTGTATTGTATATAATAGCTGCCAGTGTGTGGGCTTATTATAACCAAAGCATTGACTGGGACTGGGACTTTCATAAATCGTGCAAGACACAGAATGTTGTCGGTGTATTTTTTGGTAAGAGTTGAAATAATTTGAAATGAGTATTGTGTAAAATAATAATATGTTATATACATATGCTAATCAGATATGTTATCGGTTTTTCTATTTGCGTGTGTTTGAATTCTTACTTTCTCTGTTATTTATTGTTACGTATTTATGTATAAGATATATATTTTCAGGGTTTTCATCTCATATTCATATCACTGTATACTCTAATATACCTTATATATCATTTCAATATTGATTAACTGGTATTTTGTTGTTAGTTTAAGCTATTGTAGGACACTATAGCTTTGATATATTTCTTATTAATTGCATTCTATCACATATAGGTTTGTTTTTGTTTGTCATTCTTCTTTTTCTTCCCTTTATATTCACATCCGTTGTTTACTTTTTCCATACAATTCAAAGCATATGTAAACCAGGGGTTTAGTGTATAATATAAAGAACAAAATGTATAGTGTATAGTGTATAATGTATAGTATATAGTATATAGTATATAACGTATAGTAATGTATAGTGTATAATGCATAGTATATGGTATATAGTATAAAGTATAAAGTAAAAATTTGATATTGTACAGTATATAATAAACAGCATATTGTATATAGTGCATAATATGATAATACTATGCGTATATGTGTTATTTGTATCTGTTAGTATGTTGACTTTTATTTAGAAATCTATCTATCACTAATAACTCTAATGCACGGATGAAAAAGCCTTTTTGACAACTGTTATCTATACTATTTAAACACATTCCTATTTCTACAGGTTTCTCCGCCGTAATCAGCTGGACTTTCCACTCTGTATTTGTGTTGATTCACCGCAGTTAATAAGCCCTCTTCCTCTCACAAGAAAACACATTATATAGCCAGTGGGATGTTTTTTAAAAAATAAAGGTTTTGGTTTTATGCTCTATCGCAGGTAGTGGGTTTAGTAATATATTATGCTGGATTCTACTTGTCTATAATAATGTATATACTCTAATACAAAGTAGGCATAGGGATCAGAACTTGAAACCACATTGGCATCCAACAATACATATTTATGATTGGATGCAAGGATTATAAATTGGCCATTGATCCAATTATATCAACGTTGGATTAAAATCCTATTTGATCAGCTTTGACCTTAAGCAATAAATCAATTTCCTATAACCCACTATATACCCTACTATGAACCTACTATATACCTACTATATACTGTATATCCTATTATATGATCGGATACAAAGATCATAGATTTGCTGTTAATCCAAATATATCAACGCTTGGATCAAAATCATATTTGATCAACTATAACTTTGACCAAGAAATTAATTTCGCCAATATTATTCTAATCATAAGAGGGCAATTTCAAATCTAACAATTATTAATACAACATAATAAGTTGTCAGAACCTGTGAAGGCCGTGTTGGATTTTTTGTTGTATTCAGATGCGCCTTCAGTTCTGGGTGTTAGTCTGGATCCTGTTTATTAGTTGTAATTAATAAAGACAAGTATAAGTTCATAGTAAATCGTAGTAAATACGATAGTGCAAATGACAGACACCCCTAGAAACGTTGTCTATGGCTATAAACGTAAATCGGTTATTGCAATTAGTACCAAAATAGTATCCGTAAGTCTCTAATAAGAAAAACTCTGAGTTCAACTTTCACGTGACTCACGTGAGACTCGTACATCAAGAGAGTTAAAAAGTTAATGTGACTCTTGTGAAGATTCTGATTCAAAAACAACAAAGCCCCAAGAATTTAATAAAAAAAAAGTTCATCATGTCAGTATACACGGCACACCAAAATATATGACAAGGATTGTACAGAGTATATTTTCAATTGTTATTCAAAGCTAATTTTAAAAAAAGAACTAGCAAGCCATTTACTCCTATCTGTACGAGATGATTTCAGTTTCAGATTTAATGACATTCATAACTTGGACAAATTATCTCATCTGATTAAAAACTTCATTCAATAAACTAATATTGGGTCAATCATTTCATGATCTACATTTTACCAGCTAATCAGCTAGATTATGTGTTCCATCCGAGTTAATGGTCTTTGTAGCATAAAAGAGCGGTGTAACAAAAAAACATTGAACACTTTGGCTTCAACAACCACTTTATTTAGAACAATTGCATTGTATATCTTAATTTTAATTGGATTGAATTAAAGTTATATTTTAGTGAATAATTTAGAATCGCCTCACCCAAGGAATGTGCAAAACCATTTATCAATGGTTCTAACTATTATCTGCAAAGTACAGTTTTTACGGCTAGTAGCATAGTATAAATCCTTCTTAGTGGTGGCTATCATTATATTTCTCGTCTAGGTATTATAATGCACGAATTGTTTTGCCAACCACCTATATAAGATACGCACTAGTTACACAATGAGGCATGATAAAACGTATTCTGAGAATACTAAGAAATAAAGAGATTAGATTTATTAAAAATGGATATGAATGAAAATGACTCGGTCAATTTCCGAGTCGGGAAGGAAAGGCTACAGGAAATTGACGTAAATCAATAACTAATTGCATTAGATGTACATAGTAGTATAGCTCCACAAGCAATACCATCTCTTTACAGCCAGAAAGATTCATTTAATTATAACCCCCATAATTTCATGGAAGATTTAAGACTATTCACCAAGACCTATTTCAGATTGTTTTTAATCACAAAACTTCACAAGTGAGCGTCAGATTCTAAGCATATTAACATTTTATTGTTTTTTATTTTTGCTTTTTCTTTTCCCATTTCTCTTTAGCCTTCAAGACCTCAGCAAGTCTCTTTCTTTTTTCTTTCATGTCTTTTGTTTCTTTACGCTCCAGTGGGTTGGCTCTGTATAAATCATGTAACATTTGATAGGATGAGTTATGATATAGACTGAAGAAAATTTAGCATAAGAAATAAATACTGACAAAGAGATTACTTAAAAACATAGATCATTGCATAAAATTTATATTAGTAAAAAATGTAAATAAAATAAAAGATAAAATAGAAGTCTACACTTTTATTAACCAAAATATGTAAGCACTTATTTGTTAATTCGTGCAATAATTATGCTTTTCTTTGTCGGCAAAGTCTTGGCAGTTGAACCAATACAAATCACTATTTAATTAACATTACCTCAAGGTATTGAAATTGTAAAACAAATACAAATAAATAATGTTTTCACAGAATGGGAAATAATAATAGGGTATAAACATTTTTGAAAGCCAGTGTTCATATCTCAGTTATTCTTTAGTGCCAATTGTGAAAACAAGCAAGACATAACCATAAACATTGTCACATTTAATTCTAATTATCTAATAAAGGGAGAGCAGGTTGATTAGTCTCATGACCTCAATCCATATGTTTATTATATAGATGATTAAAACTGAAGTTTGACATATTGTGGGCTCTTATTTTTTCAAAACATTTGCTAGACTATATTCTGCTGAAGACAATTTTCATACCTAAAGAAGAAAATTAAAAAGAAAAAGAATTTTTAAAAAAATTAGAAGTAGTGTAGTATTTGGAAATTATATATGTATAAATATAGTAAATAGAGGTTACAAGATTATTACAAATATATTAAATGTATGATATTATGCAGATATAAATAGTTGGAAGATATATATAAAAGTGCAATATAGGACATTTTACATGTCATGTACTATGTCTATTGGCTAGAATTGCCTGCTAGGTCATCTAAAACGGCAATACCAGTACCCACTTTGTCAATTCCTGGATCATATTACTTAATGATTATTCTACCAGAGAGGGTTAGATACAAAGAAAAAGAGCCAAGAATAGAAAGTGTACGTACGTGTAGCCGTCGTATATATTCTGATATATAGAGGTTGCTAGATAACTCATAAGGGTCTGCATTCCTTTAGTTGCTTCAACATCCTAGCCATGCCACGGTAGAGTGGGTTTAAGATAGTAGTAAATGATCAATAATTTAATAGAAATATGTTACTTTAAGCTTGGGTTATACTTAATAGTTCATTTGGTTCTAGTTATTATCTTACTCAGTTGGACTGGCTCTTAGTAATCAAGCACAAAATAAAAATAAAAAATCACAATAGATTTATTTAATTAGTAGTAAAAAGTAATGCGAATGTGGTCTTATAGCAGACATAGATCTTTAATATTTATCACATGGTAACCGAACATATATTGGCCACTGGTCAATGCAATTAATAATTATTTAATATTTTATTGTGATTAGTGGCGCAGTATTAGTTATAATTAATTACATAACTAACTGTGATTAACCATTTTTTTTTCGTCTATGTATATGTAGCTATAGTTGGCAACATAAACGCGTCATATAGATGTTATATATAGAGATGAATAGAGTAGAACTTTTATTTATATTATTAAGAATGTTTCTAATTGGATTAATTGCACACTGATCCAATTGGAACATCGAATAAATAATATTAATTAACTTTTAAATAAACACATAAATATATACAGATATATAAATATAGATAATCAAGAGATAATAGATCTAGCAATATATAATTACATGATCTATGAAAAAGTAATAAGATATAATTATGGATAGAGTACACAACAATAAATTAAAATACAAATATATATTAAAATGTTATCAAAACGAAAGAGAATAAAAGAAATAGAGAAAAAGGATTTGTATTTTTTTATATTTTTTTTACAAAAGGGTTTTAAAAAAGGTTAAAAGTTCAATTGGCTATGTAAAGCTCACCAATTCGGGGACAAATGGATTACCAGACATCTTTAGTAGTCGTTTGTTCTCATGAAAACATAGGTCAGCTGCAATGTTTAAATGTAGGATGTAGGGGTAGGGTTTAGGTTGTGGTTTGGCAGGTAATTAAAGAACATAGAAATATAATGATGTGGTAAGCTAATAACCAAATCATTTAAATCAATAAGGTGGTAATTTAGAAAAAAAAAAAAAAAAAAAAAAAAAAAA
>NAOQ01000109.1:131648-147381 GCA_002751075.1 Ichthyophonus hoferi | reverse complement strand
TAAAATATTAATTGTATATTCAAACATTATATATGATAATATTATCAGAAAGTTACAATCAAATTGTAAATGAGCATCTAATCCTTAGAGCAAATAACCACTTGTTTTAATACACATATATAAATTCATGGCATTTAGACGTTATTGGCCTAATAAATAGTAATTGATTATATTCTAATAGAAATCAATTAACCAATTTCAATTTTGCAAATTAATAAAGACAACCCATTATAAAAAGCAAATATTGGATGCTAGCTTTGTTTATCTTGAAAACTTAACAAGTTTTGTTTTATGCTGGTAAAGATACATTCTTTCTTTTTATTTGCTTAGATAAGAATAGCATCCCCAATTAGAACTATTTCTTGCTTGATTCTTCTATTTAAATAGAAGATAGAATATGGAGTCCACTTCATATTCTAACCCCAATAAGGAAATCAGTGAGACCACCCAAAAGGGATCTCATATTGAGAAATGGAACAAAGAGTCAGCTGGTGACATGGTCATCAATGACGTCTCCAACCGCATTCAGGTGCAATTCTCACAATCTCAGAAGAGGCTTCTCAGCCAAATTTAGATCCATGATTCCTTACAGCTTCATGATGGGTAGAGGTTGGTTTCATTTGACCCATGTTACCCTGTACTTCCTCTGATGGGATGACTGGGGCACACACCTTATAAATTATGTTATTTCTTCCTGTTCCTGACATTAAAATTGCTTTTTTCCAGTCAATTATTGCTATGTCATATTTAAAACCAATCTGATTCCTTTTTCTTTGGATGAAGATATGGAGAATAGGCTGAACTTTAAGTATGGTGTAAACAGTATGTTCCCCAGTCTAATGGGAGTCAACGCTTGACCTACTCTTGCAGTTAGTCACATTTTTTCATATTCTAAAACTATAATTTTCCTCCCATTTTCCCATCTGACATAGGATGTTCCTGGGGTAAAAGTGGTAAAGTCTTCTTTTGAAAAGTGAAAATGCCTTGATAAACCACTCATTATCCAGTACAAGGCTTATATTGTTTTTTCCAGCTAACTTCCCTTCATCTACATAAATTGTAGTAACATAATGATGTATTATCACCAGTTATATAAGCTTCATTGTATGGCTTTCCCCACTTTTGTAACAAGGATTGTGACCTGCCTGCTTGCTCTCTGATTACTGGGCTAGTTGCTGTTTTTTATGATGGCCTGTTATAATTTATGTTGGTATTTGAAGAATTGACTTCATTATCAATGAACATGGAATGTCCGTTTTTTGTTTTACTCAAGCTCATGTTGAAATCCTTTAAAATGTTTCTTAACTTGTTCTCTTTACTGGTGTTAGAAGAGAGTTGTACCTTTAGTTTATTTTTGTCTAAGTACAGTAGGTGTAGATATCTCTTCTATGTACTGTCATAAGGGCCTTTAATGAGAGACAAAAAATAAAATCGTTTGTACTATATTTTTATTATGCAATATTAGGAAAATCCAGATTTAGACCAAGTCTGTGATTTCTAATTATATAGTTGTTGGTTCAGGTCAATACTAATTGACCATCTGATAAACATTTGAGATAAGAAATAAGTTAATATCTCAGTTAAGGGGTCTACCCAACTGTTATCAATGTGTTGTTAGCAGTATCTTATCCAATGATTATTCAAAGAATTGTTCTGATTGCTATGTATCTTGTATGCATCATCAATCACTATGTGTGATTAAATGTTAATGAAAAACATTACTTAATAAACCATGATAAATTCATGTGTTAGACTGCATTAAACATTTAGTCTTAATTAAATAAAATTAGTTACATTATGTAATTAATTGATATCTGACATTTATTTATCAATTGAAACCTCATTGTAAATGTTACTAAATATTCAGAGGTACCAGGAAACATGGGCAATGAGTATTTTCATACAAAATATTATAAAGTATACAGCCCTACACTTGTATGAACCGAAATACTTCAAAACTCCCTCTACATCCCCAAATACCTGTGGGGATATTACTTACTCGTCGAAGACTAGCTTGTAATGGCCAGGAGCTAAATCCTTGGTAAGGGTATCTGCCTTTTGGTCATGGATGGAGATCAGTTTAATTTTTATGTCTCTGTTCCTCAGGGCCTCCTTGATGTAATGATACTTGACCTAGATGTATTTGGTATTTGTATTGATTATGTTTTTTTTTTCCAAAATCTGTATAATAGATTGATTCTCTTCAAAAACAGGTACTGAATCTGTCTTAATATTTACACTTCCTAATACACTGGAAATCCATACAGTCCTATATACAATCCTATGAACTGCTGCATTGAGTGCAATATATTCACTCTTTGTGATTGATGAGGCTACTAATAATTGTTTCTTTCTAAACCATGACATTGTTGTGTTGTAAAGAAACAGTATACATTCTGTTTTTGACTTTCTGGTAGTCCTGTCTCCAGCAAAGTCAGTCTTTACATAAACCTTAAATTTTAAGAGTAATTTGTGATAAACCAGTCCTATATTCTGGAATGAGTTGAGGTAGGCCATCACATGAGGTACCATATTTCAGTGGGATTGAAATAAATTTGATGCAAGTCACCCTAGGTAGTTAATGGTAGAAGATATATCCAGATTTATCAATAAAGATATCACCAGAAGGCACCTTATTGCTTTCAGATATGCCCTAAGATCACACCTTGGGGTTGATGCTGTGTCTTTAATAAAGTTTGACACATCATTGGAAAGGACTGGAAGTATAGTTTGCTTGACATCTTCCATACTATATGATCTTGATATCTCTTTGATGCATCCCTTTTGGGTTAATTTTATGGACTCTTGTCTACCCGTCTGAATTTTATACCCTTGGTAATCAGCTGGAAATCTTACCTCCTTAATTTCAAAACGTTTCCTCATGCAGTTAATTAGCCTTCAAGTTGCAGCATTGCTGTCATAAATTATTAGCATATCATCCACATAGACACATACTGCAAAGAAATATGGTATGCTATGGGTCACAAATAGGCACGGGTCTGCGTTGGTCAGGAAAGGGTGCTGTTCAGACAGGAATTCAGCTAAGGTAACCGCCAGACTAATGCAGATTGTTTTAATCTGTATAATGAATGATCTCTGCAGCTTGTACATCCCATAAGGAAAGTCAGAGTCTTCAAAAATTTCTGACTGATGCATGTATATATCTTCTTTCAGTTTACCATTTATATAGTTTCCTACAATATCCAATTGTACAACCTTCAAATCCCTTAGTGCTGCTAGAGCTAGTAGGAGTTGTATGGTTGTCAAGGAGCAAACTGAAAAATCCATGTTAAAATAGCCATTATTTTTCATTTTTGGTTCCCCATCAATACAAATCATGTTATATTTAGTGGTCTTCTTGTGGCAGTCCCTCTTAATGTTAAAAACCCACAATGGTTTTAACAGTGGTTCCCCGTTTGGTTTAACTATGAGTTTTCATGTAGAATTATCTGACAGAATCTTTATTTTCTGTTATATAGCAGCTTTCTTCTGTGGTCATTGAGGGGAGTTCATGGCTGCACAGACTGACTTGGACATGGCTTGGGTATATAGATTGGCTTCAGTTGCTGAGTAAACTGCATATGTTGAGATAGGATTTGGTTTGTACCTCTGACCTGGCCTAATAGTGGGGGGAGCATACTTGCTTTTCTGTAGTGGTGTGCTCATGTCTTTCGTCTGGCTTCTCTCCTCCTCATTTTCCTCACTTCAATTGTTTTCTACTTCCTCATCGTTATCCTTCCTGGATTCTTCAATCACCTTACCTCTATTTTTTTCACTCAACTTCCTCTGAGTTGACGTATCCATTGGGGGCTCCTTTACTTGGGATGGATTATATTTTTGTATGCAAAGAGTCCTTTCTAGTAATACTGGTGACTTTGGCTCTACGCGTGGTCTTATCCATTTGCTTTGGCGGAGGCTTAGGCTATGTTTTAGGGGAAAGCCTGTCTCTAAGAATTTTACATCCCTGCTGATTATTATCTTTTAGGTCTTGGTATCCAACAACTTGTATGCTTTCTGATATTTTTTATATCCCAGCATCATTGCCTCTTGTCTTTGAGGTGCCGACTTGTTCAGGGCCTCATCCTTATAGTAGCATTTGCATCCATACGATTTGAGTCTGCTGAAGGGTGTCATCAATTGTTGCCATAGGTCCCATGGTATTGTCAATTTTGGTAGGCACTTGGTTGGTAGCACATTCCGGGTAAAAGCTGCCATCTTAATGACTTCATCCTATAGATATCAAGGAATAAGGAATACTATTCTTTATTATTGCCTTTATTTTTGCACTCCTTATTATTGTAAACAAGGTCTAGTTTAATTTTTTACTGAGCCTATTCTGCTCAAGATATTGGGGGACAGTGATCTAGTGGCAGATGCTGCATTTTTCCAAGTAAGATGAGAAATTTTATTTCAGGTACCCAAATCCATTGAAAGTTACCAAAGCAGCCATAGTCTTACCATGCATGGCGGTAACATAGATGTGATAACTCTTAAAAGCCTCAAATGTATCTAATTTCCTCCCGAGTAAATATATACTTTGACATAGTGTGAGTAATCCTCTGTGAAGTTTATCGCATATTGAAAACCAGAGTAGACCTGCACAAGGGTCCAGCTAAATCCGAGTGTACTCTCTGTAGTATTCTTCTCTTGCAGCTTGGTCTGCTTGCTCAGGATAAGGAATCGTCTTTGCCTTGGACATACTGCAGGTTCCACAGTCCTTCTTTTTCTTGTCCAATACCATGTTGCTTGACATTTACAATGCAAAGGATATGATGGCTAGACTGGGGCTTATGAACTTTGAAAGGAAGAATCTTATAACACATTAGGTCTACATGAGCTTCTGGCTCAATGGTTTTGGTATGACTCTTCTTCTTAATTATCATTTAGGCCTCCTAGCGTGTAGAAGTCTGTCCGTTTTGACCACTGTTTCTATTTACTTTCTCTGGAGGAATTAATGATGTATTCAACCTGCATATCCTATCATTCTTTTCCTTTTCAATCATCACCATTGCTCCCTTCCTATATATCTTTTTGGTGTCATCTTTAAAAACCATTTTGATGCCCTCCCTTTCAAAACTATAATGGATAATAAACTTACCTTTAACTTGGGGACCAACAATACATTCTCCAATCTAATAGGAGTCGCTATTTTGCCTATCCTAGCAGCCTAGCCATATGTTGTCAAATCCTAAAGTCATGCCTTTTTCTTCATTTCCCCTATGTAGATAAGATGTTCCCAGGGTAAAAATGGTAAATTCCTCTCTTTAGTAATGAAAGTGCCTTGAAAAACCACTGTCTATCACAAGGCTATCATTCGGTTCTGCACCTTTAAAGTCCCCTCCATTTATGTAACCTGTGGCTACGTACAAGGTATCCACTTCCACTGTGTATGCTGTACAGATTTTCTTCTTCTCTTTCTTGTAGTGTTAAAAACGCTAGTCTCTGCTGCCTGAGTGATGCTCAGTTTTCTGTTCCTCAGGACATTATTTTCTCTTTCATGGTGGTCTGGGACCTTTATTTTCTTGGTCGATTGATAATAGGTGCTAATGTGGAGGGTGTTGAGTCTTATTATTATGGGACACTGGTTCATTGTGTATAAATCATGGAAAATATCACAGATTGCCGACTTGTTGTTAGAGAATCCAACACTAGGTGCGTTGGTATCTATCTTTCAAATTATGTTTTTCTTAGTTTTTCTCATTGATTCCATTTTGATGTAGGTAACCATATCATCTATAAATTCTTTTAAAATTCTGCAACTTTTGGTAGCCTGACGGAAAGCTCTGACTTGGCTTTCATATCATATAGACCACAGATTAAAGATCATTTTGGTGACCACAGTTTGGTCATACTGCTCCATGATTGTTTGTTTAAGTCTTTTGTGGGGGCCACTACTCTCATAATATATGCGTGCCCATTTTCATTTGGTCTGAGAGATGTTTTCAAGTATTACAGCATGTAGGTAGTCTGCTACACCATATCTTTTTTATTGAAATAGAGTTTCATCCCTCTCTAAATCTAAAACGCAAATTGATTTTGCTTCCAACCTGTTATCAAACGCTGCTCTACTGATACTGATACATATAGATAGTGTCTAGCGGTTGTTTCTTGGGAAGATAATCTGGCTGGGTTCTACAGCTGTTGGAGAGTTGGTTCTTCTTTTATAGTCTATAGACACATCAAAAAACTTACATCTTGTCTCGGATGCACTTAGCCCACTTGGCATAGTTAATTCTATATTTATTTCCCATAATCACTTTTTTAGAAATGGGAAAACTGTAATTGTTTTGGGAACTGCTCTTTCCAACTGCCTAAGAAATTGCTATATCATTTCAATTGTAAAAACTTGTTGCCTTGCGGTTCACTGTTTCTGCTGTCCTTGGGCTTGACTACGTTCTTGAAAATTGTTTGTTTGCTGCTTACTTGGTATGGGTTTTTATGTAAGATCTTTGCTTAATGGGTTTTGTCTGTCAGTGGAAGCGCTGTAAAGTTGCTGGGCCTTAGTAACACTGTCATAATCTCTGCTGGAATTTGAAAATTCGACTTCACAGTCTATATGTATAGTGTTTGTTTTCTGCTTCACTCAAGTTTGTGTCAAAATCCTCTAAAAGGTTTCTTGATTTGTCCTCTTTGTTGGTGTTGGAAAAACGTTATATCCTTAGTTTCTTTTTACCTATGGATCCTAAATTTATTACTGAAGCAATCACTAACACTGACTTATGATTGACTCTAGGCCCAGTAGGTGTAGATATATCTCTTCTATGTTCTATCATAACGACCTATAATGACGGACAAAGTATAAAGCCGTTTGTACTGTACAATACGTTTATCATGCAACACTATGAAAATCAGGATCCAGACTAAGTCTATGATTGTTGAGTATACAGTTGTTGGCTCAGGTCAATACTAGTCAATCACATGAAAAACATTTGAGAAAAATAAGTGTATATCTTGGCTAGGGGCTCAACCCAACTGTTATCAACATGTTGTTAGCAACATCTTATTCAATGATTCCTCACAGAATCATTCTAGTTTATATGTTCTTGTGTGTATCATCATTCACTGTGTATAACAAAATGCTAATGGTCAACATTATTTAAAAACCACAGTAAATTTACATACTAGACTGTATTAAACATCTAGTCTTAATTACACATATTTAGTGACATTATATAATTAATTAATTGTCATCAATTAATATCTAACTCTTATTTACTAATTGAAACCTCATTGTAAATGCTACTGCATGTTTAGAGGTACAATGAATGCAGCATGAACAATATAATTATTTTTCTGCAAGACATCATGAATTATAGAGTTTAACACTTGTATGAGCTGAAATACTTCAATATGACCCTTCTGTTTTCTTGCTGGTTTAGGGCATCTACCTTGCTTTGATAATTGGTAATAAATGCCTGCATTTAGCTAGTTTAGTCTCTATATGAAGGGGCACTAACTTGTCGTGTGTAATTCTTGACAAATGTTAAGTAAATAATATTAATTACTAAAGAATCCTATACTTGATTGGTGTTAGTGTTCTTCCTTTAAATTATGCTGAATTCTAGACTTTCTTTTTGTTTCCAGTTTGAAATAGGTGACCATGTTCTCAATGAATTCTTCCAATGTTCCACAACTCTTGTTTGCTTGAGAAAATGCCCTAAATTGACATCTATACTTAGTGAGCTGTAAATCTTAATACATATCAGTGAGGAAACCTTCATAATGTTGCCTCATGACTGTCGCCTTCAGTCTTTTCGTGGTTGCAACTAGCCCAGCACTGTATTCCGTACCATTTTGGTTCAGCCTCAGCGATATCTTCAGGTATGCCAGGTTATAAGCTGTTTGCTAAGTTACATCCTTCCCATAAAACCAGTGTTTAATATCTCTCTATGCAAAATATTCAAGCTGGTTCTGTTCCCATCCTGCTATCTAACGTTTTTTAGTAGAAACAGATGCATACGGGCAGCGTCCTGCCATTGCTTTTTTTTTTGATACTCTGGTTGAGCTCCTTAGCTGCTGTGGGGTGGATGCCCCTTTTATTGCCTGAAGTTACATAAAAACTTGCATCTTTTCCTTGATATCTTGGGCCCACTTGCTGTAGCTGATTCTATTCCAATTTCGAAGTAAGATTTACTCTTTGGTTGGGAGTGGGATAATTGATTTTTGGCTTCTTCTTAATGGCATAGGCTGTTGTTAGATTGGTTTAGTTGTGATTAGTGGCTGACTTCCAGGAAACAACTGTTGCTGTCCCTGGGTATAGTCATGGCTCTGTGTGTCCATGTAATCTGCTCCCCCGGCATTATTGTATATCTAGGTTCCTCTGGAGGCTGCTTGAAATTATCAGTGGAGGTACTTATAGACTGCTGGACCTTAATAACCCTGTCACTGTCATAATCAGAGGTATGCCGTGTAAACACTTCTTTAGGGTCAACTGACATATAACGGTCTTCTTTTTATTCACTGTAAACTTTGGGTTCTGTTCCTGTTGAATTAGAAGTTTCATTAAAGTCATATTCTTCTCTTAATTGTTTTGACATATAAGTTTCATTTGAGCCAGGCAAACTTTGTATAAAGGATTTTTTTTCTTCAAGTCCTATGGATTCGGTCTTGGTGTTGGTTGCAGAAATTGATTTATGTTTATAACTAAACAAACTCTTTGGAAGAAGTCTCTCTGTCCTACGCATTATCATACTTATTAAGATCCATTTGAACTTAAACTTAACTTTGTTAATTAAAACTCATAATCAGGATCCAGACTAAGTCTGTGTATGCAAGTTGGTATTTGTTGGATCTGGGCCAAGACCAAGTTGACCACAAATTAATCAGTTGACTTTAACATATTAGGCATTAGAAACTCAACATTATTGCTTTGGAAAATGTTTTAAACATGTCCTTCAGCGACTATTCAAAGGATCATTCTAGAACTTACTTTAGATGTGAAGCTTGACTATTATAGACTACTATACTTTTAATTGAAATTCCAATGACTAACACCATTTAAAACTATGGCAAATTTCACTTTAGATAGCACTCACTAAACATCTAGCCCCCAAGTAAATAAAATTAGTGATGTCATTAAATTAATTTATTATTATTAATTAATGTCCAAATTCTAACTATCAAGTGAAACCTCGTTCTAAAACGCCTCTGAATACTTGGAGGTTTAATGCAAGGTAAGCAATAGATATCAATAAAATGAAGTTTTCAGCTAAAAACTTAATCGGAAGTTGTAGGAACTGAAATAATTCAGCAAAATAACCTTTTATAAATCAGGAACTACGCCTAGGCTCAATAATCATAAATAGATTGAGAATTAGCTGGTTTTCAGAGTTATCTTTAACATTAGAAATTCTACTCCAAAACTACTGTTTACAATGAACGATTAGGTAGTAATTAAATTTATGCTTGAATAATTGACGGAAAGTTAATTGGATGGCTGATAGGTTTAATGAATAGAATGTTATCTCTTCCTTAATTTATATAACCAAGTGTGTAGAAAACAGGTTCTGGCCAGTTTTTATATAACTTACTCTATGCATTGAAAAAAACTGCTTTGATAGATACATATTATTACTGTGTATAAATAAGGTAGTTCTAGTAGACTACCTGTTAGTTGTAAAAGGTAACATGTTAATATTACAGTGTCTAAACATTGGTTGGACGACTTAACTGGAAAGATGGCCAAAGTATATTTAAGATTAGACTCTGGGTGTTTCAATTTCAAGCAAGACTTGACTGGGATGTTCAAGCATTATAAAGACTTAAGACACTTTAGTACGTTCTGATTTTTTATATTCAAAAGACACATCCCCATAGACTCATTCATGGGAAGATAATATCAGCATCTATTCGGACAAAGGTAGATGGTAATGCATACATTTTGTTAAAACTTTGCATAAGATTCCTTTGTATAACTTCAACTTGATGACTAGAGCCTAAGGTGAAATAAATTCTACATTTCTTATGTATTAAAGACATGCACCTGTTTTTAGGCTAAATGAAAGCCAAGTCTTTTCTTTCAACATTGATTTTATAGTTCTCTGCAGTAGCAAGAATAGCTCAACCATATTACACTTAACTTAAAACTTTACTTTAATGATGGGCTACCCATATCTGGTCCCAACTAAGGGCCGGGTTTAAATATACAAATTAGAGTAGTGGAGCATTGGGAAAGCTTCTAGCTTTGCCTCTTGCATTTGTGGTTACATGTTTTTATTCCTCTAACATTATTGCTTTATATTGAAACATTTTCACAACTGCAAATCTATTATTAACTTAAATTGAAGAGACTTTTTTATAGTTTCAGAAACTTCTGCATGATAGCTTTGAAATTAATCATTCAATTGATCAAGTTCTGATTGTTATGTCAGATCTCCTACTAGACACACTATTATAGAAAAACCAAAAATCTAGTGTGATATACTACTAACCCCACGATACACAGTAAAACATGAAAAAAAACTTTATTCTTACTTAAACAAGATCCTACTTGTATATTACAACAAACAACATGGAGTTGGATTGGTCATCTATCTGAGTGAGTTAATAGGAATAGCGTTGAAAATCTGTTGACGTATTTCAGCTCCTGCAAGTGTTAGGCTTAATAGTTTACGATGTTCTGCACTAAAATTGCCTCTAAACATTCAGTAGCGTTTTGAATGAGGTTTCAATCAATAATTAAGAGTTAGACATTAATTAATGGTAATTAATTAATTACATAATGTCACTAAGTATATTTATTTAGGACCAGATGTTTGTGCAGTTAAGCATGCGAATTTACCATGGCTTTTTAGATGGTGTTGACCATCTGCATTTTAATCACACATAGTGATTGATGATACATATGTGATACATAGCATCATCCTTTATGTAATCAATTGGAAAAATGTTGCTGAAAACATGCTAGAAAACAATTAGGTTGAGAACTTACTCAATAATATGTTTAGTTTAAAAGCTTATCACATGGTCAATTGGTATTGGCCTAAGCCAACAAATATATAACTAACAATCACAGACTTAGTCTGGATATTGATTTCATAGTGTTGCACAATAAAGTAATGTAAAAATACTTTATCTCTTGCAAAAGGTTGTTATGATAGTAAAGAGAAGTGACATGTCTACTTTTTTGGAACCACGGATAAAGAATAAGAAGGCCATTGCCTCTGTAACCAAATTGGGATCTGTAGACAAGAAGAAACAAAGGGCACAACTTTTTTTTGATGCCAGTGAAGTGGAGACATCAAGAAACCTTTTAAAAGATTTTGAGATCAGCTTGAATGAATTAGAAAACAGACATAATATATTCATAGATAATGAAGCCAAATCTACAACTGACAGCTTGGATTCTGATAAAATTTAATATAATAGTTGGTCCACATTTTTCAAGACCATAGAGTGGAGTTACTGAGTAGAAGTAACTATTTAACAATGATCATGGATGATCTCTGGAAACCAAAGACATTATTACAAACGATTCAATTAAGTGCTGCTATTAGTAGGAAGTCATGAAAATAGAGCTTTGGCTTTATTTTGTAGTAAATAAGACAAATAATAGCAGTGAAAATGTACTGGTTTGTAGCCAGGTTGGAATTATAGACCTTTAAGTTTTCAATATCATTACTTTGTGAAACCTTAGTATCTATATAATCATCTACACTATGAGTGTAAGTGATTATGCATTTTACTATCAGAATCCATCTCTTACATCTAAGAAGACTTTCTCTTTATATGATTTCCAAAAAGACTTACTTGACATTATCAGGGATCAATTTCCATTTCCTACAAATAAGTTGATTGACAGCAGCTTAGCTTTTGCTTGTAGCATTAATGTATTTCAAAGATAAATGTCTACTATGTGTGCATTTTTTGGGTGGTTTGTGTAGTATAATTTTATTAATTTCAATAGATATGTCTAGGTTAAGACCAAACTGGGAATAGTTTGAGTGTTTCAACTTTAACAAAGACCAAAGATAAAAAAGATCATACTGAAAAAAATGGTTTTTGTATTATTTATATAATTCTTTTGGTGTAATATTAACTTGCTAACAACTTACATTTGCATAAAACCATCTGAAACCTCTATTGCACCTAATGATTTGAGTTTAGTGCATTTAAGTTGGATCTAATTGATTTACTGAATTTATATGCTCACATTCCTAACTCAATATTCTTGTTCTAACTAAATATTTAGAATCATTTTTTGATAGAGGTATGAGAATGTTTATTAATTGAGTGATTGCTAGTATAAATTTATAAATAAACACATAATGACATAAATGGATCTGGAATAATTTCAACAAAGCAAATTACACCTTATTTAGCTGCAGAAGTTTGCATTACAATACTAGAAAATATCATTTAAGGTATATATGTTAGTATGACCCATTAGCCTTTTTCAACGCCAAATTACTAAATTCTCATAATGTACATAGTAGATTAATGCTCTGTATCTATATGGTAGCATATATTAATTATTTATTAATACAGTACCTGCTAGTTGGCATCATTGATAATCAATATTATTATATTATAATTAATTTATATTAAGTCATGACGCGAATCTTATAGTGTTTCCTCTTAGACTAATATATAGGATACATAATGCTAAATTTTACTGCATTATAATTGCACAATATTTGCTATTAGGATTCTTTTAAGATATGCAAATATATATTTTTGTTGGTTGTAGTATTTGAGTGCCAGATTACCATATGTGATACTGTAAATCGGAATCATAGTTGTTCTAGAATATGCATGCTAGTTTGTACAATAATTGTTTTTCTCCCTAGACAAAGGCATAGACCTAGACTGAATATAAAAATACACTGACAGCAATCTTACCACAATAGAAATTATTTTCTGGTTAACTCAAGACTCTGCCTTGGGTAACAAACCAATCAGTTAGAAATCTTTGGTTTATCTTGCAGTCTCTGGTCTGAAAGTATAGGTACAACCGACAATATAAGTTAGCTCACATGCAAACATATATTTTCCTTGCTCTCAATTTTGTCATTAAATGACTTATAATTTGCACTTATTACGTAGAAGTTATGTCTACACATTTTGTATCTATATATTTTAAATATTTGAAACATATAACTCATGGCTTACTTCTACAATGTAGAGAAAAACATCAACTAACTGCACACTACATTTTGATTTAACCAGACTTAAAATTACATGTTCTTAAACCCGATGACGTGAGAGGTTTATTCCTTAAGTATGATTTTATATTGCATATTAAGAGGCAGTGCACTTATAGACAATAATAATAGATTATGAAAAAAATGTATAAGGATTTGTCAACTCAAGTACCCCAACCATTTGAGGGCTCATAAAATGACTAATACATCCAGTGAAGTAGATTATATAATCAACAGTACTTACTATAATTCTGAATGCAAAAGAATACTATTCAGTCAAGGACTCTAATTAAATTGAATATAAGTATACCTACTGAGTTTAGCCAATGAATCTGTACTAATATAACAATTTATACAACAAATAATTACAAACTTCAAAAAGAAGATTTAAATTTTTATCTCTGGCTTACAAAATAGCAAATCGTGAACAACAACAAAGTGATGAAGTAAGCAAAAAGCTTGCAAAGGTTGGTGCTGTGTAAGTCAGACTCTATTTTCGAGTCCAAGGAAAGGCACTGCTCTTATCTTGTAGAGTTGGCATTACTGATATCAAGTTAGTATAGTCTGGAGGAGTTATAATTGCCAATTAATTGCATGAATCTGAGGGTAACTGTAACTGTGCCTTCTTTTCCTTCAATCATGCTAACCTCTTGTTCTTAGTTGTAACTTCACGAGACAAAACTTGGTTGGAGCATTTGACAAATTTGACAACTCACATCTGTGATTAGCGTAAGTCCCGCATCTGCTGCAACTGATATTTACATTTCCTTTCACTCTGAATCGTTGTCAGATAACATAGTACTAAATCCAACACATAGTTTAGGGAAGAGTTAGAATCAGTCAGACCTGTCTGACTAGCTAATTATCTATCAAATGCATATTCATAAGTGAGATTATTGCTTAACCAATCAATATAAACTGGGGTTTGACGGAGGAGTTCTCAGTTATAAACATAATGCCAAAAACCAAGCCTCCCCAATCTAATTTTGACTGTTGAACCTAGGTGTTTTCCTTAACCTAGAATAGAATGAAATGCGCTCACTAAGATCCAGAACCTTTTGTAAAAATCATTCTAAGATCTAGTTATTTAATAAAGCAAGTTTCTACTTCATTAATAAGGCTATAATCACTGTAATGTACCTATGCAAAATCATCCCATTTAGCCACCAAAAAAATCACCATGGACTCATTACTTAGTGATTGAACTATCACTTGAAAAAGCAACACCTATTAACTATATCAAACAACAGCTACTTTGTACAGTAGATCATAATAACAATAGCTTAGAGCATACTATATTTTTCCCAATAAATTAGAGTTCTTTCCACACATACTAGCTGGCATAATGCTTATATGGTTGGTGCAAATGCACTTGCAAAAATTGGTAATTCGTTTGCTAGCCTCCTGTCAGCAAAAGGGTTTCCATAATAAAGGAACAAATAATTAATCTAACCAAAATAATAATTATAGATAATCATACACATAATTGCAATGCAGTAACACAATATTATATTTTGTTTTAAAACATAATATCACCATACATATAAGCATCTGAATGCATTGTGGAATATGATTGCAACAATAATAACGTGTAGCTTTGATCTCATTGCATCTTTGTTCATTGATGTAAACTGTAAACTTAATCTGACTGTGTCCTTACTTAATGAGTCCGTTCGCTCTGAGGTTCAGCTAATAGCCATTTTAGATTCAATCCTGGCCACTACAATTATCAGTTGCACGGCTAACTCGGTAATATTCCCAATAAATTGTAGTTAACCTATGAGGCCTGCTATACCATATATACTTGCTATTAAATTAAAGACTTTTATACTTCATTATTTCAAATCCATGTCAAACACTATCATCTTGCCCATCTAGCACCAATGCTTCTTGGCTGTAGTTTTAAGCCTTGGACTCTTCTAAAACACTAAATTACAAACACATAAATATGTACGTCACACATGCAAGTATTGACAATTCATGTGATATATGATACACCCATGGATTCTGATGATATCGTATATGTCGTTGGTAAAAAATGCTATTATGCACCAACATGGTGTAGACCCTTAGTTGTTATGATCAATGAAAGCCATCAATTAATCCCTACCATATATTTAAGAGTGCATCTTTTTCTATGCAACAATATAAAGGCCAAACGACTTTCTGTTCCACTCTTACATAAGTTCTTTCACCAATAATTCCTTTCATACCCATTCTCTGGTACACTAGCTAACACAGGATAAAGGGTTACCCTCATACTCTACACCAATCACCCAGCAAGCAACATCCTGGGTCAGAGCAAATCCAGAGTGCTACTGCACATCTTCCATGTCAGCATCATCGTCATCTGACTCGGACAGACCCAGATCGTCTGTGTGGTTGAATTTGGTGGCCACTACCCCCATGTTAAGTGTCAGCCAAACCTCTGCCAGTACACCACATAATATATATTCACTTATAAAACAAGGACATTACAACTTTCTTCATTTGGGGGGTAACCAAGCAACCATTTTAGATAGGTAAGTAAACGTAAGATTGGCGGGAAATCTATCTATATCAAATAAAATCGTTAACATCTAGAAAACTGA
>NAOQ01000109.1:117955-131148 GCA_002751075.1 Ichthyophonus hoferi | reverse complement strand
GGGGGGTAACCAAGCAACCATTTTAGATAGGTAAGTAAACGTAAGATTGGCGGGAAATCTATCTATATCAAATAAAATCGTTAACATCTAGAAAATTATAAAACAACATGACCCCCATCTTAAACAATATAGGTCATGAAGATCGTAATAGACTATGATTGAACAGAAATCACCAAATTGGTGAACGCAGCACGCTATCCTTGTATACCCATCTTCAAGCTAAAAATAGTGTTGCCCAAGCCGATAGGGTCTATAAGATGGCGCTATTAGTAATTGAAAACTAAAAACATTTTGCTATACTACGTATCGTTGCCACAGCATATGCTCTATCCACCCATCACTCCTGTGAACCCAGCAATCTTTGGAGGAGTATCCAAAGAGCAGGAGCATGATATGAGGGACTATCGGGCACCCACACCCACCCAAGCATATCTAATCTTACTGTCTTAAATAATTTAAACACTATACAATCACTGGATGATTAGTCTAAAAACATAACCCCGTGTCCATCTAACTTAAACTGTGGTAATAGCTATCAGGTCCTTTCTAGTTTTTGTTTCAATATTCCGTTTCATATGCTAGCTCTAAGATATAAGGTATTATATAACGTCAACCTATCCTCATCTTCAATGCATCCTCTACTATCAGTACATATACCTCCCCAACTTAATAAGACAAATATTGCAGTTCTAGTATACGTCCCAACTAGTCTATATAGAAAACGTAACAAACAGCTGCAATGCATTTAGACCATGCTCACCATATATATATATTACATCACTCTCTATCACATACTACAGAAGTACATAGAGAGCTAACTGATATTCACATACGGTGTCATGGAGTTCATTAGCGTGAATAGTCTTGGCGTGAAGCCTTGACTATGAGTATTAAGCCAAAGGGGCAGTGGGAGGGCTAACCTGCCTCTCACATACAGGCAGGGTACAAGTAAGGGAATAATATCACAGAGGACTTCGTCTAACACCATGCATGGCTCCCACTACCAATAGCTAAATGAACACATCCACAGAGGAAACACTTAGTGAGGGATGAAGTAGCTCCCAGAAAGAGGAGGAGGGAAAACATACCAGGCTGACTGGCTGTCAAAGGACTTTGTCTTACAAGGTTATCTTTCACGGCCATCTATGGGTGTCCTACTTGGTCAGCCACATTATACAATATATAACACCATGCTAGTCCTCACAACACAACACTCACCTCTGGGGCAGGAGGGGAGGGAGTTGGAAAAGGCCGTGGGCGTTTGGTAGGATTATCCTCTTCCATTTCATCTTCAGAGGAAGAGGAGGTATAGGAGGAGGAGCTATTGCTATCAGAGAATGAACTGCTGCCATCACTATCACTACTGTCACCAGACCTGGACAACCCCTCAGTTATCATCCTCCCTTAAGGTAATGAGCAATACAAACATACTGACACTTGGCAATACATACTCTCCATTCTGATCAGAACTAGATCCTTCCACAGGACTAGCAGGGGAAAGAATGGGCGCAGGGGCCTTAGGAAGGAGGAGACGAGAGGGATTGCGGTCAGCCTTGAGGCGACATGAACTAGTAAGCTGAGGGGTTAAACAGGAATTAAAAATATTTAGTGACTGCCACTTCACCCCCCTCTCCATCCTCTCTACCCCACCTTCTCCAGTGTAAAGGTCTCTGTGTTGGGATCAAAAACTAGGATACACTCTCGTCGTTGGGCTGTACATGGCCCTTTAAATGCCACCTCTTCTTCTTCGCTCTGTTCGCCCCACACTCGTCAAGGCTGACATTACCAATCCAAGGACTTTAAAGCACTAATAGTATAAAAGAACATATAGATGGTAGGTAGTGTGCTTGGTTGAAGTATACCAGGTATTTGACCTTGTAGGTCTTTCGCCGAGGGAG
This sequence comes from Ichthyophonus hoferi, assembly GCA_002751075.1. NCBI lineage: Eukaryota > Ichthyosporea > Ichthyophonida > Ichthyophonidae > Ichthyophonus > Ichthyophonus hoferi. The sequence continues at coordinate 129,250 of NAOQ01000109.1, read as the reverse complement.
GGGGTAGTAGTAGAATGAGGTACATAAAGACACCTACCATATTAGAAGGGAGTGCCAGTGTCACCTCTCTATCTGAATACACCATGGAGCCAGGTAAAAGCTCATTGGCCTTAGCAGGTTTGAAATCATCTGGTCCAGCATCCACAGTTAGCATTCGCCCCTCTCGCCCTCTACAAGATGCACATAAAGGGGTAAAAAAGATACAACATACAATGGGAGTAGTGGTATGGAAAACGTCGGTTGCGGAAAGAGTCTCCCAACACTAGGCTGTAGTCCTTGCCTCGTACACACGGCAGATCCTGGCCTTCCTGTGTGCTACTCATTATTGCTTTTTATTTGCCGCAATATATGTATGTATTAATTACATACAGGACAATCCTATAATACTAGATGGCTTGTACTAATAGATGGCACTACCGTACAGGCATTGGCAGATTAGTATGAGCCTATCTAGGCTACAATAAATAAATTATAATTAAATATTTTGTGTTGTTCAGTTGCAGCTATATTATACTGCAGTTGTCTAGCCTTACTTCGTTTTGTATTGTAGTGGACTTGTATTAACTATCCCCTACTAGGTTCTAGACATGTGTTGTAGGCAGTGAAAGGGGGGCGACCACCATGTTTACCAACCTAAAAGGCAAACTCAATGAGCTACAGGCCCAGCTTGTAGAAAGTACTGAGGGGCTAGTCGAGGAGGCCAAAGGCACCTTTAACGACCATACCATTGTTGCAAACCAAGCACACACTGTCCATCAGGTAGGGTAGGCTCTATAAAAGAAGGGGCGAGAGGAAGTGGGAAGAGTGTGTGGGCTAAGGAGAGCTACCTACTGATGGAGGTGTGGTCAGGCTCCCGTCGAAGGCTATGATGAATGGCCCCGTGACCAACTTATTCGTCAGCTAAGGCGAGTGAAGCGAAGTAGTAAACATACACAGCAACAGCTGGTGGAGGCCAGAAAGGCAGCCGAGAGACTACAACGGACTGTAGAGGAACAGCAAGACAGTACGCTCACACCCCCCTGCCCTTAAGGCTATATATTTACTGTTCTTTGTGGCCCCGCATTACCTGGCCCTAATCTCTAAGCTATCAGGCTGGGCTAATGCGTACCTACATGCTTATCGCAATCAACATCTTGTTCTCTTTCTTCCTTTATGCTTGTAGTAATACCGTTACTTATTCTTTCGCAGTTATAGTCACAGCCACACCAATCTTCATATAAATGAGCCCGCACATTCTTGCCGATACCATTTGCACACACACGCACCAACATGCTTTTGTAAGCACATAACACTCTCCATACAACACTCTGTACTCACCTCTCCCCACCTATCTATGATTGATCACGTATTCCCTTCCACCATATACCATATAGACCTCCATCCCATTCTTATAGACATTAGCCCCTCCCCACCCTCCCCCTCCTTTTCCCTTTCTGCCTTCACCTCTAAACATACCGTTGACCAATCATGGTGTGTTTCCTGACCACAAGTAGATTTATTATTTAAGAGAAGGCTAATCATGGAGGGCGAAAAGATATACAAGATTGATATTAGACGAACAATAACCGGTATTATAATAAGAATAGGAAATGTGCAAGGGGCCATACCACCATCATGCACTGTATAGGAAGTGAGCAAGGGACCATACCACCATCATGTACAATATAAGAAGTGAGCAAGGGACCATACCACCATCACGTACTATATATTGGTTATTACTAGTTGTTGTTGACATTAATGATTGACACAGAGTTCTCCAAACGAATTAAGGAAAGAAATGAAGTAGTGAAATTGCTACAAGGGCAGAATGACCAATTAACTAAGGCTTTGTCTGGGGTAGGTTCACCTCCCTGCCCCTCTTATAGACGTTGATGTTGTCATGGTTACCATCCTTTATGTGCTGTGGCCCCTGAGTAACTGGGGAAGGGTTCTCGTTGTATATGTCATTACCTCTGCTGTGTCTGCCAGCCTAACTCAGGGTCCATGTTAATATCTAATAAGGGGTCTATAGTGGTTGCTAGGTGGCAACACTAGTGAGCGATATTAATGCCATGGGTATGGTAGCCTACCACTGACCTCACAATGACCCCCATAGAGTATATAACACCCTCCTTCCCCCATAGGACTACATAGGGACTACGTGCGACGAGATGGGGAACACAGAGCATTCAGATGACGTACAGCCAATAGGGGAGGAGGTAGAGCCCCGAGAAGTTGATGAGGAGAAACTGAAAAACAGGTAAGAATTGTATTACTAGAGGGGCGGACAGTGCAAGATAGGGAGGGTGTAGGCTCACAGGTGAGAAATATAATGCACAGGGAGGGCAGCCATGAAGGCAGTCACACCGCTGAGAGTGATAATATGAAATCACTACGGACCCAGCTATTGCAGATGATGCGGAAGTTAGAGCAATCTACTATAGAGCAGGAAAAGGCACATCAGGAGGCTGCCTTACTACGTAGCCAGGTAGGTGAAGGAGCAGGAGAGGGAAGGGGAAGGGTAGAGGGGGAAGGAGAAAGGGAACTGACATGATACAGTTGGCAGACCTACAGGCGACCCACCAGGCTGTTTCACAGAAATGTAGTCAACAGGCAAAGCAGATGGAACGAATGACTAAGGACATGTTGCACCTCAGGGGGCAGGGTGAAGAGGAACAGAGGCGAGCCATAAGGTAACACTGACTTATGGGAAGTGGGTGGGGAGAGTCTGAATATGGGTGGTTATCCCACCTGCCTACCAGGCCATCTATGTCATGTTCCAATAGAAATTGCCTCCTCTGGGATTGGGCTAAGATCAGATTATCATACCTTAATTATTTATGATGATTGGTGGTTGATGGCCTGATATAGTAGCCCACCTCCATCTAAGGTCCTATAGTCGGATCTACTATTACAATGCTAGTGATTAGACTGACTGTGCAGATATGGTAGTGCTGTTAGTGGTTCTATGTTTACCCTTATCTTTGGGATTTATTTAAACTTAATTACAAGTTGCCCAATGGGGACATTCCGTTAATACTGTTAAGACCATAGCTCGGGCCCAGGTAAACGGTGGAGATTTCAAATGTTGGTATGAAGGTGTATATATGCACTAGATAATTAGTTTGTTGTAGAGTTTTTTATTATATGACAGAAGCGTATTGCCTAGGAAACCGTATATATTTTTTGTCTCGTAGTCATAGTACAATCGTTTCCTTGTGTTTAAACAGAGCCGCCCCTCCGGCATTTATGATACTGCAACTTATAGCCACCAATAAGACGTCGATTAAGTAGCAATAACTAACCAATGAACTTGCCTGTATCCTGTTCCCCCTGTCCAATTATCACTGCTTATATGCATATCTATTAATTGGTATGGTATGTGGAGATAACTGCCTTGGTGTTGCCATTGCCTAGTAAGCATGATCAAGTACTTCCAATGGTCCAGTCAATATAGATGCTGATATACACCTCTTTGCCCAGTGACCCAGCCAAATCCACCCTTTATACTAGCATTGGGTGGAGGCGGTCTTGATCCATTGATCAATAGTGCTTGCTGTGTGGTATTTTCAGCCAGTCATCCTTGTTATTTGAAGCAGTTACTGTATAAGTGTATTGGTAGAGGACTACCAACCCTTGTCTTAACCAATAGGCATGGGGGGAGGGAGGCTATAGATGAGTTACCAGGTGTCACGCCAATCTTAATACTTTGCAATTAGCAATAGCTATCATTTGACTGATAAATCGGCCTCAGGGCAGAGGAAAGCCTCGCCAAACTGAAAAAGGAGTACAGCCAGATGAAATCCCAGTGGACAGCAGCCCAGCAGGATATTCACCAGGCTGAGCGCCAACGGACCGCACTAGAAAGACAGATAACACACCTGGAAGAGAGGGCCAGTACATGGGAGGAACGATACAAAGGAGCACAAGCTGCCAAGGGAGACGTGAAGGTAAGTGGGTTAGGTGGGGTGGGTAGAACCTGTCTGCCAAGTCAATACGAAGCGGATGCAGTGAGGAGACATTAGTGCCATTTAGTTTGACACTCACCACATGGTATATGACCCTGGATCAAACAACGATATATGCAGCCTGGTAGTGACTGGAGTAATGGATGACAGGACCAAGTGGTGGAGGTGCAAGCCAAACTGGTCAGCTGTGAGGATTGCCTGAGTGAGACTAGTAGACGGGCCGCAGGCCTTGAGGATGAGGTAAGTCACCTGCAGGCCATGCAGCAGAAGCATTTGGATGCCTTGGAGGTACGGCAGAGGGAGAGTGAGGAGCAACAAGCCATCATCCAGGAATTACAGACAAAGGTGGCTGAAGCAGCATGTAAACTTAATAACGCGAATAAAGAGGTACTCTCCCTTCTCTCCTACCCATCTCTACTATGTCTTCTTTCATTATCATCGCCATCCTTGCTGTTTAATGTTCCTTTTCTTCCATTTAAATTGAAGTCCAGAAATTGTAATTGCTACTTGAACTATCTCCCTTATCATGAATGTATGCTATGTGGTACATAGACCTGGATGTTTGCTTTCTACTATATCGCGATAACCAGTTTATCTTGGGCAATCATACTCCTGCCTATGCTATATACTAGTATGGATGGTAGATTGGTTTATTGGTTCCTATGTCTACCTGGTAGAGAGTATCTGAGAGGAAGGACAGATGATGGTGCTTCACCTTCTGACCAAGGGGAAGGGTAACCAGAAAGAAGAATATAAAGATATGCTGGCTGTTAAAGAAGAAAAGATGCAGGAGGAGGAGGAACTGCACAAACAGGCCCTGCGTACACTCAACAAGAAAATGGTGGAGCTCAAGCGCACCCTAGGCAAGCATGTGGTAGGTGTACCTACACATAAGGGCCAAGGTGCCCCACAGTGACTAATCAACTCCTTCCGCAGAGGGCTGAACCATCCCTGGAACATGCTCGACAGGCACAGTCCACATCCACCTTGGTTAGTTGATGCGTGCTAGGGTTATACATACCATACTAGGGATGGTTGTGACAGGGATAGCTTGGGGCTAATATATCTATGACTCCTTCCCCAGACCTCTACTTGTTCTGCACACAATACTGAACAAGGTATCACTGACCTGGACGAGGGGCCAGTGGTCAACTTCCAATATCCTTTTAATAATATAATTATCATCTATTACAAAGCGGATTAACCCAATGAAACTAGGTGAACAATTGTGTGGTAGTGGCATGTTTCCCTGATATGCAAATTATCCTTAACCAAGCTACTTATCTGAAGAATGTGGTGTATAAGTTCCTTACCACCCGAGATATAGAGGTGAGTAACATGGGGCCCTGGGTGAACGGAGGATGGCAAGTTAGATTATTATTAACCAATACCATGTTCCTGGACATATGACCCTTAGAGATGCCAACTGGTGACAGTTTTGGCCACAATGTTGCACTTTAATAAGGAGGAGGCAGAGGCAGCACACAAGTGCTTCCCCTTCCCTCGAGGTCACTACTGACCTGTCAACCAGGCCTGCACAGCTAACACTGTGACTATGGAGACCATGATCAACCATTGGCCTGTCCGGTTATAGTTTAGCATGGATGGTAGGAATGTGGCCCACAGCCCATGCTTGACAGGTCCATCCTTACATCCTTAATCCTTTAGGGTGACCTGGCACTTAATTGGACAGCTGATATACACGCACTCTGTAGCCAATCATAAAAAGTTATTAATTCTCTTAGCTCTGTACCGCATTTCCGTTGTATCACTAAGTTACGGCTTCGAATCTTTGTACATGAATACCACAGTATTGGCGCCTCCATTCCCAACTTAGTACTAGCTTAGGTCCTCCAATATATATGAGCACTGGCCAGATATCCAAAGAAAACATGTAAGTGTATCACGTCTACCAGTCTTTGCAGTACAGTACCTTCACGAATGAAAGCTCCAGGTAGATTGGCCCCAGTAGCTAAATCTCTGCAACAGGACCATTAACGAATTGAGAGGGGAAAATATTAATTAAAGAACTAATAACAAGCGGTTGATGACTGGAATGAGTAACCCAAGGGTTGGCATTGGTGATAAAGGACATGCCACTAGAGGCACTCTTGTTGGTATTAACTTTGAACCTGATGTTTTGTTGTGAGTGAGGTTGGACACCTCATAAAATTATATTTCCAACATAACCTAGCCTTCCAACTACCCCAATCCACATTCACACAATTATGCTTAGATTCAAGATTGAAAAGAAATAAAAATCAAACATGACTTGGATTGACGTGCACAGTCAATTTTGGGAAGATAATCAACAAGATGATGTCAATTTTCAGTGCCCGAGCACTTTAGATAACTTTATGTCAACGATCCAAACTTAATGCTTAACTTGCCAGAATTGAACTGTTTTATACTCTCTAAATTACTGTTAAATGAGGTAGTGATAAGAGTATGGTTTTTTATACTAACTGCATAAGCACCGGAATAAGTCTTGCAAATCATTATTTTTGTTATGTGGAGGATGAGGTGGATAAAGATATTTTAACGGTTTGCAGTTGGTGAACCATATTTAGTCTGAATTGTTGGTTGAGTTATGGTTGTGGTTGTGATTGTACTCTTTTTAGATATTATAATATTGTAGGCTTACCGATATTACTTTCCGAAAGACTAGCGTACGTTCTTTAAATGCCTGAGTGAGTCTAAAGGGAAATCTAATTGGCGTAAGTTTCCCCTTATTATCATTTTCTTGAACTTCATAAAAATGTGACACTAAGAGAGCCTATGTTATGTTTTACAGGCATAACCCAAGTAGTAAAACGTCGGTAGATTTTAATCGCCTTCAACGTATTATAATTTCATCCAATTAGAATTCTAGAGTAACATTTGGTTTTAATCGTCTTGGCTATAAAAAGCACATCTAAGTATTATTCTTAATAATACTATATATACGTATATTATTGGATCTAAGTGCTACTAAATATGCATATTTTACCGCCAAGTATTTTGTTTCACTATGATACACCTGATGTTCTGTTTCCTAGGGTTGCTACCAATATACTGTTAGATTTAGTACAGGACATGCTGTAAACTCCACGCTTTTAACACGTGAAATGTGCACCAACAACTCATAAGGCATATCCTAGTCACACTAGGGGAATGGGTAGTGGAGAAGGGTCTCTTCATTTCTAGGATGCAAGAATACGCATTATGCCTATATTAATTATTAATTGCAATCAGTATGGCTGAAAATATTTTTGTTAATATTCAAGCTACAACGAAGAGGCTGCATGAGGGTGACGAGAGCCAGGGCCACAATTTGCTATACTTGCATCGTGATTTGGCACCACTCCATACATCTAGCAACAACAGCACAACTTAGCAATATTCATTGCATTTAAATATAAAAAACCAGCAGTTTCTCACATTTCAATATCATCTGGTATTGGGGTTATAAGGGTTTCAGGTACAGAAAATTTAAAACCTTAGTCAATATGGAATAGATTCATCAAACATCCTCTAGGTAATATAATGCCAGCTAATATGGAATATTAAAGTAAAGTTATCAAAAAGAAGCTAATAGTAGTTATAAAACATGCTCAAAGTTAATGAGTCGTAGCAGACCCAAATTGCATGTAGCAATGCCTCTAACTTTAAAGTATATATTGCAATTTGAAATTGCCTTCCTACTTTACCTTGGGCCGGCGAGGTATACCCGAGAGTCAAGCTCGTACCCGAGGTAGTGTAGATTTCTCCTGTTTCTGGATTGGTTTCTGCAGTTTTGAAGTTGATGATTGTAATCTCGTGGAGACTTAAATGCGTATATGTTTTCCTGGACTCAAAAAAAACCATGAAGAAAATAGCATTGTCTTCATTGGCGATTCCTACTTAATCTGGAATGAAGACTTGGCCTGGATGAATATATCCGAATATTTATTTCTGATTTTTTATAGTTTCCTAGAATATAATTAATTGGTTAAGATTGAAATATTATTGGGCCAAGAATGTTGGGTTGCTTTTCCGATAAAGTATGAACTGATCATATTGCTAATTTAGGTATTTCATTCTCTAATCATTATTGTGTTTAGAACTACGAAGAACACTAGCATGGCTAGTCTTCTTTTATACTTGTAATGAGTGAGAGACCAAGCATTTAAACCGCGTATAACAGAGACAACTATGAACTATATATTATTGAATGTCCCTGATTGATTCAGGCCCATGTTCATTAATTATATTTAATCATATAGTGATGCTCTGTTATATTCTGTTTCTACTGATAACAATATTATCAATATAGTTATTTAGTTAATATACCTACTTATTAGCTTGTGTGAATGTAGGAAGTTGTATTCTATAGTAATAATATATATATATATATATATATAGTAGCTATGATGTATACTATAGTAAGGTGCCGATTATGTTACGGATTCAGAAGTTTTGAAACTCTAAAATCATAGTAAATAATGTAATCACTAGTAATCGTAATTCCTAATAAGAAATAATGATTCGATATCCCCTTATGTGCAGTACAGGAAGTATGCTATGCAGGCAGACCCTAAGATACATTCAAATACATATGCATGAGGATTTTAGCCTTTTTGAAGTTAGCAGGGGACATTCATTACCTTGGTCATCTGCAGTTATCAGCTCTGATAAGCAAAGAATGCCTTCAACCTTGTTGTGTGCCACATTGCCCTTGATGTACCAGTAACAGACTCTGATGTGATGAGTCTCCTTGGAAACACACTTCTTCCTGATCAGACAAAAGACAAAAGGCTGACTGGTTGTCCATATGCAGTCCAACACATCCAGTCTCAATGAATAGACACTCAAGGAGTTATGAGATGTGATTGCTTGCTTGTTGAAAAGCCAATTAATTGATCTTTCAGCTGGGTAGATAATGTAGCCACCTGTACTGCAAGTTGATTACAGATCAGTAGCAAAGTCAGCATCAGAAAAAACATTGAGGGTTAATGTACCTATCTCATAAATAATGTACTTATCAGTGGTGGTTTTGAGATATCTTAACAACTGCATGACCAATTCCAAAAATGGCCTTTTTAGGTTTGCCTACATACCTAGCTACGTAGCTGACTGCAAATTGACAATCAGGGTGGCTAGACTTTGCAATCCAGAACAAACACCCCATCAGGCCCTGGTAGATGATATTATTACATGAGTTTAAATTGGGAAGTCCAGGTAGCCACTTCTTCAACGTGCTTTGGCGAGATTGACAAGTGTATTAGACAACTGTTTTCTTACTTTGAGGACTTGACAGGCGTATTGATATATTCCATTTGTGAGAGTTTTATGCTCCGACCATATGGTTGGATAGTGTAGCCAAGAAAGTTAGTAATCCATCTTCTGGTTTTGATTGGGAACTTGTTGCTGAAGGCACCTATTAATTTGTTCGGATGTAGAAAGGTGTATTTTATAATTATAATATTTATATATGCATAAATAATAGCTATGATGTATACTATGATAAACTACTGAGTAAGTTATGGATTCAGGAGCTCTTGGAGCTCTAGATCTTAAGGACCTTGGGAAATATAGGATTGCATGATGTAATTGGAGAGTGTAGTGAATAGCGTGATCACTTATGATTGCGATTCCCGATCAGAAATAATGATTGCAGCCGTATATAATATTAAACAACAATAATTGGAATGTATAAACTGAATTTTAATTACGCAACTCCATTGACCATGTACTTTTTTTTTGCTCCAAATAACGCATTCTGTGTTTTGTTAAATAAAACCTGCCAGATGTTCATACCATTGCTCAACCACTCGGTTCTCATTGGATAAAATGCATAAAGTGAAGGTGATCAGTGACTAAAAAGATGGCGATACAGAGCCTTCATTTTAGCTGATTCCTATTCTTATTTACTGCTTAAAGAGGAGCATAACTTGTGATGTCTTTTATTTTTTATTTTTTGTTTGGAAATTTTGGTATTTCCAATAACCAGTTGCACGCATTATCAAAATTGCTCCACCCATAAAGAGAATTACTCCAATAATTATAATAATAATACCAATAGTCGGTTCAGTATCAAAAACTAAGTAATGGAGAAGGGAAGAAGCCGTATTCATAAGGTCCGAGCACTGATGATCTCAGCTTTAAAAAAATTACGGTATTTTTTTTTTTTGAAGTATACTTATTCTCTTTTGGATATAATTTGCAGACACGAGCTAAGCAATGGTGTGGCAACAATCTTATCTTGATATTATGGTTGGTGAATTAATTACCAATCACATAAATTAACTAAATATATTAGACAAATATATTGGCCAACTATTAATAACCGCCAATTGGTGTGCTTAGTAGTAAAATATAGTCCTGGAATGGTGTATATAATGTTTTTACTGGGGGTTTAATAGAGGTAAAATATGCACTACGTACACATTAGATACATGAGGCATTGGTAAGCCTATCGAATCGGGCCTGATTTAATGGGCCTGACCCGTATAACCCATGAGCCAGGCCGTAACTGCTTGCAAAGTTGACAGGCCTTGACAGCCAGTTATTGTTAAGGGCCATACCTTATTGGTTAGTGCGTAGAGTGTGTATAGAGTGTACTGTGTGTAGAGAGTGGGGAATGGTGTTGGTAATCTGCATTTTATATAGCCCCCTGTAGTGTTTTTCTTTTGCTTTACATATTTTTGTTTATAGGCCCTGAGGAACCCAACCCTTGAAGATATTTTAAATATTCAGTTGCTTGTTGTTGTTGTTAGAACGTATCTATAACCCTAAATACCTGAAGTCATAGAATAAGATAAACAGAACATTTCGACACAACGGTAGGAGTTGTGCGCATATAACACATTAATAGCAGGATGACTACACCTTCGGATCTAGACAGGTATTTTTATTATCCTCTACTCATTCTTCTTATTCTCTTGGCCCCCTTTCGTTCCTGTGTAGCTGCAGGAGTGTTCTGGAGTGTGTGTCTTCGCGTATTGTAATTTTTAATATAGAAAATGATATTTTATTTTTGGGGTTATTACCTTTCTTACCCCTGTGGTGTGCTAGACTAATACTCTTCCAGCTGTGTACAGTGACCCTTGCTTAGTGAAGGCTGCCCGTCCCTTTCTCACCTTTTTATATCTACTCATTTATCCCGCTCATCTTCTCTCTCTACCTATCTATCTATTCTTTTCTTTCTTGTTCCTTCTGTCTGCCTGTCTTTTTCTCTTTTTCTCTTCTTTCAGCTATATTTACGAATCTTCTCTGTCTGCAACAACTATATTAGCTTTATACTATCCCGAAGAACATGTTTTCATTTTCTCCCACTTTCCTTTTTTCCTTCCACCACTCTCTTGTTCTCCCTCCCCCCCTCCCCCCC
>NAOQ01000109.1:85002-112562 GCA_002751075.1 Ichthyophonus hoferi | reverse complement strand
GAAAATTTAGGAGGTACTCCCGAAGTACGTAATATATCCTTGTTTACCAAGACAGTATCCTAAGATACAATTAAGGAAAGTGAAGCAATCGAGGAAAGAAATACATAAAAGATTGACAATGAGTTGGTTATATATGCTCAGTCCAGGACGTAGGGGGGAAAAAGATATATTTGCACAAGTAAAAGAGGAATGAGGGAACAAGACAAAAGGGAAGGAATAGAGATAATAGGAGAATAGAAAAAGATGTAACGAAAAGAATGATCCGGGCAAAACGGCCAACAGTTACCAGTCCTCTATTTATTATCTGGGAAAGGAGGCTGACAGGGTTAGTCACATTACCGCACCACAACTACCATGAGGGGCTATTTGCTCTATTTTAACTTTTTACAGCTAACCAATATTGGTATACTATGTGTTCACATATATAATTCTCTCTTTTCCCTTCTATACTTAGGCGAGAGTAACACCTGCCTTGCCCATATCAACTGAAACACTCGTATATACAAATGACAGAACTCATATTCCTATATAATGCCCTTCAAAAACCAAATCCCCAAGTCAAGTTTTCTTTTACATCTAGGCAGCCTTCTTAGGTGTTCCGTATTTTGACCGACTTCTTCTACGGCCCACTACAGATCCCAGGTCATATTTCCCTCTTATTAAGATGTAACGCACTCCAGGAAGGTCAGGACGACGTCCCCCTCTCACTAAGACCTGAGAATGTTCTTGAAGTGTATGCCCTCCTCCAGGAATATATGCTGTTATTTTTCTACCATTAGAAAGTTTTAGTTTTGCAACTTTGCGCTGGGCAGAATTAGGCTTTTTAGGTTTCATGACGGTTAGTTTTAAACAGGTACCACGGAGCTGTGGGTTTCCTTCAAGTGCTGGTGCTTTTGATTTTTTCACTTTCTTTGGGGGCCCATCACGAATGAGTTGGTTAGTAGACATATTTCTCATAGTAGTAGTTAGAGGATTTAGTAAGAAAGTTCCCCTGGGCTGCATAAAGAGGGTAGGTGCATAGCCGAGAAAAGGCCCTGTAAGTGTCAAACAAGCGGCCAAAGCAACATTGGGGGTTCGCCATGAACAAGCACGGTGTAACAAATTGACTGTTCCTATAGGTGTCACACTAGAACTAAACATACGAAGGGATGCCATTGTAGGTAGGGCCCGTAGCTTTGAAGGCAATTGGTGTGGTAGCTGTGTAGCCGTAAGCCAAAGCCTACCCCAATATATGGTAGTGAATGTTTCCTTGTGTTAATTTATAGTCTGTCTTCTCTGTAGGTTGCTACGTTGTTATTCCTTTCTTAATTCTAATCAGTTACTGATAATTATGCACGAGTTATTACCTACTGCAGTGCATGTTACTATTACTTATCTTACTGTGGTATTATGCTCTATAGCCTATTTGTCTGCCATGTAAGCAATGTACCTCGCCTGTAGTATTGCTATCGCAATCGGCATGCCGTCCACCGTTCATTCATTGGTGAATGCGATAAGATAGGTATGCGATCAATCACATGAGCCACACCACATTGCCTATTTAGCCCATTGACTAGATAAGCCCAGTGGTATAGTTGCCAGATCATCTTCAGAATAGCCAGCAAGTAAATATAGACGAGCCAGTATTGTGGGGTATATAGCCTATAGTTTATATCAGCTTAATCTAGAAGGAATATATCAGTATTGCATCTCACGGGACAGAGAAGTATTTTTAACCTTGTTTCCATGCTACACCCGTAAAAACAAGAATATATCATTGATCTCTCTACCTTAAATATTGAAGAAAGGAAAGAAGAAAAGAATGGCATTTATATATTTACAACCATTAGCCAGTTCGAAGGTGAGACTCCTAATCACACTGTCTCAGATTCAGATTCTTAGTCTAACTAGAAAGACATATTTCAATTTCATTTTACTAGATTATTGCTACGTAAAGACTTGATCGTATAAGCTGTCACTGACCTGACCCCCAAACACCGATCTGAGTCGCCTCAGAGTGCTTAATGTTTTTTTTTTTTAAACACCCTTTTAGCACCATAGTTGACTAACATGATGCTATCTATTGGGTATATATGCATAGTAAAAAAATTCTAAAATAACATACCTCGCCAATTCAGGCTATTGTGAGAGAGAAAGTCCTGTAATTCAACCTTGCCAAGGCAGTCAGTCTCCCTAGCTCATTGGATTTAATTCAAGTAAATAATTTGGAGTAAGATAAGAAAGGTACTACTACGTAAATATTTGGTTTTTCTTTTTTAAAAAAAGTAAATAAAATAAAATAAATAATACTAAAATTACTGACATATGGCCCCCTTTTAACCATAAAGGGCACTAGGAACCTTCTCGGTATTTTAGAGGGGGCGTTTAAGTATGAATACCTAGTGTAGGCTAGGGGGCCGTGTATATAACTACAATATATTTCGTCACTCCTATTGGCTATGTTAGCATTACAAATATGATTGGACAGAAACGAACTGGCTCATAGTAGGGTCGATAAATAACAACAATATACTGTTTGCGGTCTTAGGTGTTTACTTTACCATACTTAACTCTTTCAAAAAAAAATTTATACTTTTTTATATTTACATTATTGAGCAGGTAGTGCAATTATTTTTTAATATAGTTATTTTATTCTCACTCTTTTTCCTTCTATTTATATATATTTACCAGTAACCTAATATGTAAGTCACAGTAAACAAGACACGTGATTTCACCAATATAAACTCAGGGAGCAATAAAGTAGATCAAAATGGTTGGCAGGCATGAAGCAGGGGCCTCTTTTGAGCAAGAAGGGCTACTCGAAGAACACCCCTCCACTCCAGATGTTCGATGGCCTAGAATACTCTCCACTATTATGGCGTTTACAACACTTGGGTGCGGGTTAGGTGAGTTGTAAGATGTATATGGGAGGGTGATATTTCAGCTTTGTATAATACAACTAGTTGTTATATATATATATATTTGACCCAGACATACCGGATGATAATGTTACAATTGAAAAGCAATGGAGATATATAAACACCATTGCATATCCAGCTTCTACACGTACGTAGGCACATTTGTCTCATATGCATACAATAATTCTTAAAATCTTAGCACATGCCTATGTTTAAATGTGTACCTACCTACCTTAAGTTGATTGGTTTGATACCCATATACACATAGCCATATGTGTAATTTATTAACAAGTATTATTATGACAGCTTAATAAACTATATATTCTCTGGTTTTATTTTCAGTCTGTCGTACACAGTCAATATCAGGTTGGCCCCACTGTCTATGTAACTGCATCCTACCCCATGACATAGCACATTCCAAACAACCTTTTAATGGTAGTGATATATTAACAATACATTACAGTATATGAAACCCAATTATTTAAATGCGGATAAACTTTTAAACCAAATCTAAATTTAATGAGAGTTCCGAAATAACAGGGGTCTTAATTGAGTCTTAATTTATTGGTAGTTATGAAATATAATACTGTCAAAAGGGCCAGGAAGCCATCCATACCACACACTATCTAAATGGGCTCAAAAAAAAAACTACAGAATTAAGGATATTTCATATAATCAGTCATAACCTACTTCCAATCATTATTGAACCACCAAAACTAATAAAGTTTAATTATTTATCAACCCAACGATGTCGTACCCCCCATCTACACATCATATCTCCAGGGTCTCTACTGTCACCTAAATGGGTGGAAAGTACACCTACGTCATCAAATTTTGGCATCAACTACACCTGGTCTCTCATTAGCTACTGCTATGTCAACGGGGCCCTTGGCACAGCAGATTGCCTTACGTATGGCCCCTCTCTTTACTTTGCCCTCCTCTGGTATCTATGGTAGACGTGGCGGTGTATTTGCATCAGCCTCTATATATTACACACATATGTCCAATAAACTACAACATACATTCCTCTCTCTGTCATATTTTTGTAATATATTCTATCAACCCTCCTATGATACTTTTATTTACCCCCACGCACTAAAATGGCTATTTTAAATCTTGTGCCCTCTATGCTAATATGATTTATACTGTGTTGTGTTTTCCAGTGCTTTCCCTTTATGTCCACATAATAGTACACATATTGTAACACTAGTTTATCAGCTTGCCCTTTCACCTCTATATACACCCATACACACACACCAAATATACACAACTAAGTAAATATGTACTAACTTCTTGAAGCAGATGGCCATGGATACCCATTTACATGCTTGTAATAACCCTCTTTCAACCAGCCATACAAACGTATTATAACCAACAAAATCATCCTGCCTCACCCTCTTCTCCTTCATACAGAGGGTATGGGTCCTCCTTTAATGACTGGCCTAGTGTGGCGTGGCAGATGACTCTGATAATGCTATGTTTTGGAATACTGTTTACTGCCCTCTCCGGGGTGACTGGCATGGTCGGACTATGCAAGCTGTGTGTTCGACCTGATTGGCATGTAAGTTAGAGTATAATGGATTGGAATAGATATACGGGTACACTACACATTGCATTAGACATTAGTGGATTTGCTTAGTACACTATTACCACCCATAAATCTATAATACTAACACTACTATCTCTACACCAACTCTCTCTCTTTTACCAGGGCTCAGTGTTTGGTGTATGTGGGTTGATAGCCTTTATATCTACAGTGTTTATTTTCCCAATCGGGTTAGGTTCAACGGTCAAATCAGAATATGCCAATGGGGTAAAGGTGTGTGCGTATGGGGGGGTGTACAAGCTGGGGGGAAGGTGCTCCCTCGAATGGGGTTACAAGCTACTACTTATCACTCTGTGTGTGTCCCTTCTTGCTCTGACTCTCCTCCTGACCGCTGACAGGATGGTAGGCGTATACCACTTTCTGTCCCATTTATGTCTTTGTTCAGTCATTGGCCAGACTTTTTATCTTGCTTCTTTATAAGTTGTTTCAATTTCCCCTTCCCTTGCTTTGCCATGCTGTGTAACCTACCAATCTTGCTCTCGCCCTCAGCCACCCATCTGCATATTTTATATTTATATTTCATCTTTCTTTTATCAGGCCCATATCTTTTATTATTTGTTTCTAACACGTTTGTCCTTGACTGCTGCATTGAATCTTGTCTAAACCTATGTACTTTTTTCACACCCTGTCATATAGCCATAATTAAATGCCTTAAATGATTAATACCTTATCAGTGCCCTCTTTCTCTCCTTTTCTCCCCGTATGATTGGTAAATGGCAAAGACAAATAAAGCATCTGGATCATAATGGCTTTCTTGTTTTTGGGTAAATTGGTAGTAGTGTTTATAGGCACATATTCGTGCTAGGAATGTTGATAAAAGAAAATAATTGGTGGAAAATCACAACATCAGAACACATGTAATAATACTAATACCAATAGTAGGGTATGTAGTGGTATAAACTGTAACCATATACTATGCAATAATATTAATATTGAGACTGTAACATGTAATTTACCATCCTTGTCTGGTCTAGTATAGGTGGTCCTACGAAATCAACGTAGAGAGATATTCAGAAATTACAAGACTAAGCAGAAGAAGAGCATAAGGAGGCACACGGTGGCTGCAGTGAATCTTCGTAATTCCAGCATGGGCATAAGCGGATCTCTGAGCGGACCTCTGAACGGACCTCTGAGCGGAACTCTACCCATGATAACCCGCACTGGAGGGCCCAGCCGTAGTAAAGACACTTTAATTAATATTGGAAGTGGTAGGTGTTGTGGTTTACTGGCGTTTACAGGCACCATATTGTGTTGACTATTCTTTTACTTCACATACATACACATCTTTTCTTAGTGTTTTTATTTGAAGTATGCTGATATAGTTTTTTTGGAATTTCTTAGCAGATCGTTTTTAATTTAGACATTATTTTAATAGCATATACACTAAATTACTTCTCTAAATACATATGACACCAGGATTAAACAATGTACTCTCTCCATGGAATGTATCCTTTGTGGAGAGAAAGTATTGTACACATCCTCCGGGCACACACGTCAAATGTTAACTACACGTTATATATATACTCTACTTTCTCTGTTCTTATACGATCTACATCTGTTCTACTTTCTTCCTTGAGGGATTGTATCCAGTAAAATGTTAGGGCTCATATGCATTCCCTTTCCCGGCCAGGTGGTGTTTAAGGTCTGCAGTTAAGGGAGGATGCCACCACTGAGATGAACAGTTAAATATTTTAGAGGGCGAATTGTAGATGGAAAGATGTTATATATGGTTTAGAGACCATTTTTCTCATTTCATTGTTGTGACCAGCCTCTATACCATCTTCCTTACACGCACTATCACGCTCTCCAGTTTTAATTAAAGTAGATTACAGCTATGAATTAATTAATACCATGTATAATTTTATTGTTTTGATGTTTCATTATTTTACTCAGATATAGACCCAGTATATTCACAATATGAACTGAATATTTGAAGCTTTAGCCCCAATTTAAATATTCATTATAGTATAATATTTCTTTCAAATGTTCCTCTATCAATGTAAGTGGATGTCACTGTGTATTCTACTTATATATAGTCCTCAGTTATTATCCCTTAAAGTATGCCAGTATATAGTAAGAAAGGTCACCAATGAAACAATAGCCTTAGTGACATATATGTGATATTATAACATATAGGAGGGCTGGCAAAGATATGTAGTAAGGATATACAGTATACAAGCCAGCGACTAAGGGATAATTTGAATATCAACTATGAAGTGTATTATTGAGGTTGCCTAAAGAACCTCTCTTGCCATTTCTGTGTTAAGTCCTTATAGTTCGAGTACCCCTATGTATAATTTCTATGGCCTTTTTTGTTGGTAGACAAGGGTACCTTATAGGTCTTTGGAAATAATTATGACCCAGTGGGACCTTGCTAGATCTAGGACGTAAGATAATAATAAAAAAGGAAAGCATACTATTTATATCATAGCAGTTTATCTTAAATCCAATATGGATTGTCTCAAGTACAGTAAGCCAGATGATAGCATGCGCCATTGGACTATGATGTTGTAATAGTCTAGTACTATCTATAGTTTATTGAAAACACAAGCTGGGAATAATATACAGATCATCAACGTTTGGCTCCTGTCCATTATTGAGGGGTAGTACCTGTATGTAGGATCTAATCATTATCTATCACGAAAAACATGAAATATATTTCTGTTGCACTCTTCAGATGGTTGTATGTCATAGTATAGTACTTCTCAAGGGTGCAGGGTATAAGAATGGTTAGATAATTGTACATATAGTGCAGTTATAGTTAGGGTCCACTCGTATAGTATAGAGTAGTTGACACTTCCACTTATTTGAAGTCAATCCTCAAGTCATTTTATACTGAATCAGAACAGAGACTAGATTTTAATAATATCATAGTGGTTAGATCCGCCTCTTTAATTGGTTGCGATTTAATTAAGTACTCAAGTGCATTCCACCAGGATAATTCCAAACCAATCCACAAATATCTTGGCAAGGTACATCTTAGTACCAATGTGTTAGTTGGACCATCAGTATACGTTACAAGTTATATTGGTTTAGAGTAAGTTTGTATATGAACTAGAATAACCAAGTGATATTATAGTTTTCTGTTGCCTTGTATTAATCATAGATTAACCAATCAATTTGAAGATTATCGTAGTTGCATTCTAGGACTCTTTCCAATATGTATAATTAATCTTTGTCGTTACATTATATTTTTGTGCTGCCCACAATATTTTGACTAAAACGATTGTTATACCGTCTTAAAACCGTCTAGTTATCGGCTATTTTCTTATGCACAATTGAAGAATATTCAATTAGATAGATTGCTAATATGACAGACAATCACTCTAATAGCCCCAATTGATACGCAGAGAATAGCCCAGGGCTTGTGTAAGAATCATTTATGTGTAAATATCCATCTCCAATATTTATTTATTTTGAAAAGAAAAACAAGGCATGCATCTTATGAGGTCTTTCCAGTACCTGTACACTAGGCCGTACTTAATGATGAATATTAAATATATCATAAGTCAGCCCTTAACAGAATTATCAAAAGTAATTTGTAGGCACAGTTTAAAATACCATCCAAACTTCATATCAAAGAAAAGCTACTAGTTAGTTAGGCATGTCTATAAGGAGATCATAGGCAGCAGAGCCCATAAAAGCCGTGCCTGTAAGGTATGCCTAGAAGACTCATACACCTTGACTTATGGTCTGGTGAATTTATATGTTATGCGGTAATTTTGACACGTCGGACTGCGGGCAGCTGTACGATTATTAATGGTTTGATCACGTGGGTTGATATAAATGATATAAAACATTCAGATCTCTATGTAGGTTCCATCAATCAGATTCAGCTTCATATTGAATAGTATTTGATCATTAAGTCGGGGAGTGGTCCAGAGTCCGAAAGGTCAGTCTGATTGGGTGGTAATGGAGTGAGTTATATCCTCAATAGTGTAAGTATCAGCTGATAGGAATGTACCTCCTGGTAAGCCTTAACAACCATTCTGCAATAATAAAAATACATCTCGGTGTTAGACGGTCATCCTCATAGGTGCTGGTAGGTTACAGTTGAAATATCGCATAGTAGGTAGTGGTTCAAACTTTCCCTCAAGTTGGAATTGTTTAACCTTGCACGTTTGTTGTAATGTAAGTTAAACAATGGCTTCTTGTTATTCCTTACCCTAGTTCCAAGCATGTTTCCACGGCTTATTCATTATTGCCCATATATATGACATATAACATCTCCTACACCACTCAGTATTGTCCAGTCTCTATCTTGTAAAACCTACCCAGGTCTCTCACCACAATGCTAATGGCTACCTATCTCAATGACCTCCCTCAGTGGTCAAGGTTGGTGTGTTATTAAAACTACAGTCGCCCAGATGTTGGCCTAGAAGGATGTGTTGGCCAGGCCGTACATCAAAGTGAAAAGTACTAGGAGCCTCAAACACCATAATGATTGTTGATCCCATACGGAAAGCTCCCACCTCTTGCCCGGCTACCAGGTGTACACTGTGGGGCCAATGGAGAGAGAGACAATAAATTAAACATAGACCCCATTGGTCCTTTAAAAGAAAAAAACAAACCTAAGATATATAGAAGCCTACTGACCCCATACCCATGCATGCACATATATGAGTTAAGACAGGCTAAAGAGAGTAGTGACCTATATCTAGAGGGAAGGGGAAAGGCAGATAAAAGGGTAAACTTACGCTTCATCATAATGGCGTTCCAGTACCTTTGCATCAGAGCGGCAATTAGGTAGGTTGGTTGCCACATCCTGTAAAAAGTTAGACAATTAGTGGGGTATATAGACCAATAGAACATTGATTTTTAAAATAGTGATGCGCCAAGGCATAGTCCTACTACCTCATTCACCAAACACTACAAGCAACGTGAAATATACAAGGGAGCATCATTCGGCCATCCAATAAACAGAATTGAAGGCAAGGTGGGACCCAGCAGGGCTACCAATCAGTCGGACCTAATACCTGTATCACATCATACATAATGTGATAGGGTGAGGGATAAGGCTTTGGGCCCAATCATCACACAGACAGCCTCTACTACTAGCATTAATAAAGGGTTTTAGTTTTAACATCCAGGTCATTCATCATATAGGATGGTGATTATGACCCTAGGATGCAGTATATAATACCTTGTCAAAGGTCAACGTCATAGACCCCACATTAGTGGCTCCCACGGCTACATATGCAAATTGGCCATGCTTCCATTGGCCTAGAAGGGCCACACGCTGCAATTGAACCAATTAGGAAAAGCACATCTTGTCTACCACCTAATCAGACCTAACCCCTTCACATACCTCATTGTAGTTAAACAGGCCTTGTACTATACGAGCCACCCCGGGATTAACAGAGAGAAGATCCCCTGTACAAGAAGGGCCAGCCCCACTCATCAGTCACTGGCAAAGAAAGAAGGGTATATAGGATGGCTGCCCTCTCCTCATTATGACGAGAGTGTAATATAAGAATAATAATAATAATAAGAATAGTAGCAGTAATAATAATAATAATAATAATAATAAACATAATAGCAGTAATAATAATAATACATCGAGGGGCCAGTAGGATGTTGGAAAGACAATCCAGATAGTGCCAGTCATTGGTTCACAAAATAGATTTAAATGGAAAATATGTATAATTGGTATCTCCCAACGTATCTTGTATTGCAATAAACTATATACAACTATATATCCACTCATTTGATTGGCTGTGGTCGGTCTAGACAAACATGCTAGCAGCCAATTGGGTCCTCACCTGGAACATGACGTCGATGCAAGACCATCCAATCAGCAGGGGAATGATAGTGATGGTAGTCGCCAGGAGAGAGATACATAATAATATGATACATTGTATTGCCGGGCCTAGGCCATGTCGTATTAGTCCCCTAGCTATCACTCTACATACCACCCTCCTCTCCCCTCTCTCATACACCTACTTTGGCATTGGATTGAAGGCAGGCCCCAGTAACCCCTTTAGTGAATACCTAACCCCCTGTGCCGTTCTGTCAGCATCACTCCCTACCTCCTAATTGGTCCTTCCCCACCCTAACAATAAATCAGAGCCCTTACCTTGACCTGTTCCACCGTATCCCCTTTAGCCGGCCCACAGTACAGCACCGTGGCATCCACAGGACTCACCTGATTGGCCTCTGCCCTGTCAACCAACCCCCCTTCATATAGCTGGCCCCTTCTCCCTTTCTCCCCTACCTACCAACATGGACGATTCAATATGCCGCCTGCCTGGCTTCAATGTGCGAGTGAAGAAAGCGTTGATAGTTGGAAAGGAGGTCAGGCTGGGCGAGTCTATATCATCCAAGGAGCAGCCAAAGGTCCAGCAGTAGGTTCGGAAAAGCTGTAGGATTTATGTATAGTAAGGGCCTGGTCCTGGCCTGTATAGGACATCCCTTTCCCCCCTACCCCCCTACATACACACTCCATACAGTCGCTTTGATATGTTTTATCATACCACCCAAACCCACACATACTGGGTTTCGCAGCCACATGGGGACAGTCTTGTCTGCCACATGACCCCACATCCTAGATAATACACGGGTTGGCATCTTTCTTAGCAAGGCCACCTGTGTGATAATATTAGATTTCTACCACCACCCCCACCCCCTCAACCCAACCCTCTCCCTACCTACCGCCCATGGGTCCATCACCACTTTCTTTTCAGGGACTTTCTTGTCAGGGTACTCTGAGGATCCTTGACGGTACGCCTGTGTGGCTATATAACATTACAATCGCCTCATTCATCCTTGTCTGTTAAGGCCCAGGCCTACCAACCTCATATATGTACCTGTCTCGTAACCTAACATGAAGCTGTCTTGGGCTCATCCTCTCATAAACGACATGCTACCAACTCATACCTTGCAACCCTTATCCTATTATAAAGTATATGCTGCCAACCCATACCTTACAACCCTTATCCTATTATAAAGTACATGCTGCCAACCCATACCTTGTAACCCTCATCCTATTATAAAGTACATGCCGCCATCCCATATCTTATAACCCTCATCCCATTATCAAGTACATGCTGCCATCTTATACCTTGTAACCCATAGCCACCAGGCCCACAGACACTGGGAGGGCCATCCATTTGAGAGATCCCCTGAGGCCTCTTGTGATGCTTCGAGAAGTTTCTTTGGTAACAGTCGTACTCAACCCCACCCCCTTCCAGCACACACTGTAGAGCCCTACTGGGACCTCCCCCCCCCAGGTCAGCCTGTGTAGCAAGGCGAGCAGGCGTCATCGGGTATGATTACTACGGAGATTCGATTTAAATAAAAAATGAAGTGTCTTACAGACGTTATGAAATGCAAAGAAAGAAGGTGGCTGCTAGTACAAAGGGACTTATGTAGACCTCAACAGTTCATAATGTAGAATGTATATTTAAAATATACGCATTTTAAAAAGGTGTAAATATGGGTAGGGTAAAGTATAAGGGGTTATAAGATCTAATAACTCAAAGGAGAGGGAGGCCTGGCCTCCCACCTTATGTAACACCTTCCCCTTCACTCAGATAGACGCCATATATGTTGGCAGGGGTAACTCTATGACAATCCTTACCTTATATTCCTTACAAAACTCAGACTCTAATATTCCAGTGAGTGTGGATTGATATTATGATATACAAATACTTACCTACCTAGTCCATAAAGCACAAAATTCGCATTAACCTTAAAGGGTTGGGAAAGGAGGTGGCAGAACAGTTCATGGTCACGTACACGAATATAAAAGACATCGAAAAGTGAGAGAGACTAGATAAAAATAATATATGTGAAGCATAGATATAAGTATAGGCTTTAGCGTAGATGTTTTCCTGATAACTATGAAGGTATGTGGGTAAACAGCACCAAGGTGTGACGTGAGGTGCTCTAGAGGTGGTAGACTAGAGAGAAGGGGTATGAAGGTAGGGCGGATATTGACCACCTTTTTGGAGGCAAGGCCCCCAGGCCTCCCGCAGGTGCCTGAAACCAACCCTCATAATACCCTACTATAACGTAAGGTAGAGGAGAGGGTACATTGACTGCTATTATACCAGTAATATATTTAATGATGACTATTATGGATGATCGAGTTAATTAATTACTACCGGCTATGGGAAGATAGGGTTAAATAAATAAATAACCAGCACAAGCTCATATTGAATTTGTTACTTTATATTCACCAATAAGACAAGGTACAATCAAGATCCAAGATTGGATACAAAAACGATAAATAGACGACTATATATTGATTGCTACAAGGGCTTTGTATTAACTGCTATTATGTAATATTTAGTTGAATATATCACTTTGTTTGAGATAATCTTTCTATAATCACTTGATTAATGTGGTTCCGTCACCAAGGAAAGATCCTTACACTGATGTTATGAAAACTATATGTCTCATATAGGAACTGGGCTAATATTGACTTCAGTTATTATACAATGGGAAATGAGAGTGTTATATTAAAACAAAACTAGATGTAAACACGCCTGTACTCTTGATTGATACAGGTTTAATAGATTAGTAAAGTACATTCTTTCTTTAAGGCGGACATGTAAAACCGTCAGTCACAAGGGAAGGTCATTACACAAGAAATGATTCAAAAAAGCTTTTTCCCATATCCAATTCTTGGATAGAAATACTGGAATTAATAATATATACTTCAATATAAGTTATCTCTTAAATTTTTTTGGCTAGGAATAATTTTGGCATAATACTTATTATATACAAACTCTCGCCATTTAAATGTAATTCTTAGCGTCTATAAAGTGTACTACTATAGATTGGATCACCCGAAAAACTACACCTACTGTATGGATGAAGCATAGAATATTGTAGTTAATTGCTTCGCCATCGCCGTTGTTGGTATATAGTAGGTATTTGTTTTTGTTCATATTTTAAATTTTATTAACTTTGTTCAATTTAATTATTTTTCTAATATGGTCTAGTTGGAATGTGTTATATTATCTTGACAATGCGGTGAGCATCACAGCTTCAACTTTTTATGACAGGAAAGAGAAACTCGCATCCTTGTCATAAAAGTAAAGAAACAAGCTAATATATATTCCAATTTTGATTTAAAATTAAAAGCAGATTTAGCTTTTATTTAAATGATCAGGACCGTAATAATATTTAATTTAAATCTTACAAATAAAATTACTAAAGGCTCTAATTGCAATAAAGATAACATTGGGACTAGGTTATGCTCGGTTTATGATTCCGTGAGTTACTTTAAAATATACTATGTCTTGTACCCTATACAGCTATAGCTATAATTTTATTTAAAGTTTTCTAATTATAATTAGAGATGTGGATTTATTTGGCTTTGTAAGCCGAACACAATATATGCTTAAACAAGTGCTGATGCAACCTTTTTTAATAAAAATTAAACGCACTAAGCTATATTAACAGTGGGCAATGTAAATCTACCTTTACACGGATTCCTCCTTGAGCCTGGGAAAGTCTAAATATAGAATGCAAGATTATTTATTGGTCTATACTGTTTATCACTTAATTCTAACCAATCAATGAGAAGTATACGGGTTGCACTAAGGATCAACAAACTATCCTGTACATTCATTACTACAATCCACTAACTAGATACATTATATACATTATTATAGCAGGGAATTTGCTCCCTACCCGCTGGTTCTCTTGTTTTCCCTACTATCTATGTGTGTTATCAGCTACACTTTTGTATCACCACTTATTAATGGTCCTGTCTGGCAATCCCTTTAGTCCTCTTAATGGTAGTATGTCACACTCTATGGGCAGGACAATGTCTCTCTCAGTAGAGGGCTCTCCCACCACTGAAGAGGGTGGATATTCGAAGGCCACGGCCCCATTTTCAGAGATTCCGTCTATTGAACTACCCTCTCACCTAATTCAACCTTCGCAGGTTACAGGCATTTTTCTAGATATAGGTATACACCCTGACAACAGTTATCTTGAGCTGTAGTTGTGCTTACTAGCTAACTGGACATCACTGGCCCCCGTTGCTAACTAACAATTCTTTGGTTTTATACTGTATGGTTTATTGCGTAAAGGCAATATGCACGAAATTATAGTCTTATATATCTACATTGTCTTTATCCTTTAGTAGTTCTATTGTTATTTCTAGCTCTTATTAGTGGTGCATATGGTCAGGGTTTTGAAAGGAGCTAACCCATTGGTGACATGAACCAAGAGAAGATAGTTGTTTGGGTCCAAACCTGTTGCATTTTTTCTCCTTTCCCTCTTTATATCTTCCAAATATCTGTCTATCAGCCACCTTCTTGACCAATAATATAGATGGTTGGATTGACACAACATCCCCTCCAGGTGGGTCCTTGGCTAAGGTAGCATACTATTGCAAGCAGGTCGAGAGACGTCACAGCTATGACGTATCAACAGAATCCGAGGTGAGGGAGGAGGCGAGGGAGAGGGGGTGATAGGCCTGTATTATGTGCTATGATAGTGGTTGTTGTTGAGCACAGGGTTTACTATAGATACTAGATGGGAGTGCAAGAAAGACACAGTCTTAAGGTCTTCATTATCCATACATGAATCTACCTCCTCTATCCCATAGCTTTGCTCTAGGGTATATTTAGGACTGCCTCTATAGGTACCGCCAGGGTGGACCCTGTCTACCTGCAGACCTGTAATTAAAACCTTACACACGCCCTAATGCATCTATCTACAGCCACATGGGACATACACTCACAGACACATATATTTGTTCACAATATATATACGCACATTTCCATTTCTTTAATCAACTACAGCTGTATACATTACTCAATCATTGTAGCTATACACTACCTATTACCTATGTATGCTATACACGGGCCTACACGTACCTACATTATATTCCTATCCTTACCACTTTCCAATTAAACTCTTCCTCCACCTCTATCCCTCTTTCTATAGGAGCAGAATCACTATCAAAAATCACCTGGTCGCCTACATTTCTGCAAGTTTCAAACCAAAGAAATAGATGAGATGATTCAGTTTATTAAGACCAAGCTGTTAGCCAATGGCCCTGTGTCTACCATTACAGCCACAGGTAACCTGCTTGCCATGGTGGGCTAGAGTAGACGAGGGGGGGGAGGTGGGCTGGATGTATACATGCATTAATGCATACTACCCTACATGTATACTATGATACTATCGTACTATTATACTCTCCTACCATTCTATTATTACACGATTATACTATTATACCATCCTACCATTATACTACTACCCCATTATATCTTCCTATGATAGTATTTTTCCTTCTCATGCTGTGGAAGGCCTTAAAGGCGGTAACCTATACAAAGAATAAACCATGACGACACAATCTCTTGTATTAGTATGGCCATAAAGATCTTTAAGAGTAAAGGGGATATTCCTTTCTAGTTATTGGCGGACAGCAAAATGGGCCAATCATTCTCTTTGGTGTGTTATTTGCTACCAACCACTTCTTAGACTATTGTTATGCTATATTGATAATATCCCATATCATAATATGGGGCCCACGTTTACCACTCTCTGATGGTTGATGGAAATTGGCCTAAAGGATCACACCCTTCATGCCTTTCATTAAGCGTAGCCAATAGAAGCACTAGGTGTACTGCTATAGACCCCCCTATTATAGTAACCATACGTGTTCACCAATGACCTCATTGCGCCCCATCATTCGCGACTTTATTGGCTGTGTATTGCCCTATCTGCTCTTTCCTTAGCCCATCCCTATATATATATATATATATTACGATTGGTGTAGTGGGTGTGACCCTTGGAATTTGGCTGTACAATGCATTGCTTCATGGTAGGTGACCCCCCACCCTGCACCCAGGGGGAGGCTCGTACAAGTACAGGGAGCTTCTCCAGAGAGAACTAGGGGTCAAGGTAGAAAGGGAGGATGAGATGGAGTCAGTCGTGGCAGGGGCTAACTTCCTGTTGAGAGAGATTCCCGAGGAGGCTTTTACCTACACCAGGAGCAATGAACGCCCTGTCAAGTTTCAGGTAATTGGATTGAGTGTGGGAGTGGGTAGGAAAGAGACATAGATAGTTAAAGAAAGAGAGAGATAATTAAAGAGACCGAAATAATTAACGAGACAGAGATAATTAAGGAAAGAGATATATAATCAAAGAGACATAAATAATTAAAAAGAAAGAGATAAATAACGAGAGAAAGAGGGCTGGATGTGGACATATGTAAGGGCTGACCTATGACATCTCTGCACAGAGGGTGGGAGAACGCATTTTCCCCTACATGTTGGTCAATATAGGGTCAGGGGTGAGCATGATTAAGGTGAGAGAGGGCTGCAGCATGGTATATGTATATGCATCAGGTGTAGATGTAGGGTAGAAGAGGACATGTCTGCTATTTCTACCCTTCTCTTCATTATGATTGGCGGCCTTGATATCCCTTCTGGATGTACATGTACATACACATTATACCTATCTATATATACTTCCATGTGGTCTGGTCAAACGAGGGCCTGTTGGCAAGGTCTCTCTAGAGGAACATAGACCCTGCCTACAGGATTGGGCCATAGGCTATCAAGACCAAGGGGGTGCCCAATAGATGTTATTGTTTAAATATAGTCTTATACAATGTAAGCCCCTTATTGGGTGTCCCAAATTAACCCGAACAGATACTAGTTATGAGTGACGGGTTGAAGCTACTCTATAGGTATTTTAAACAGTTGCGGCTGTCTAGGGTTATATTGTATCTACCCGTAGGCCCTATACCAGTGCTCATTCTCGTCTCTATTTATTTACCATATTAGGTCGAAGGACCACAGAAATGGACGCGAATTGGCGGTACAAGCCTAGGAGGTGATTAGTAGTTTATTGATTGTCGTCCATTCATGAGTGGCAGTGTGCGAACTTGTATATGATTGGATAGCTTTGATATATAGCCTGTCCTTATCAGCTAGGATATATATATATATATATCTATCTATCTATCATTCTACCTACCTACTTACCTACCTACCTACATACTTGCCTATCTATCTCTCTACCTCTCCAACTACCTATCTATATATCTACCTATCTACCTATTGATCTACTTTGGTATATATGCATCCTTGCTCCTATTGGTGGATATGTTTATATATTCCCATATTGGTGGAAGGTGTACCAGTGCTTGGTTATCTCCTTTACCTTATATAGACTCACCAGAAGTGTTTTATATTTTAAGAGATTTTATAATAACTATGTGATTGACCTACATCTTACTCCCTTCTATTGGGGGACAGGCGGTACCTTCTGGGGCCTTCTCTCTCTCTTAACCAATGCCAAGGGCTTTGACGATGCCTTGGAACTGAGCACCAAAGGGAACGGTGCTAACGTAGACATGTTGGTGGGAGACATATACGATGCTGACTACAGTAAGATAGGTCAGTGGGCTTACAATTGTAGGGTGGATGAAGGAGGCTGTAGTATCTATATATACTAATCACACAGACTACCAGCAGGTCTGTCCAAGGACACTATTGCTTGTAGCTTTGGAAAGGCTATGAGGACGCCTGCCAATGGAGGCAACAAGGCATATAGAGATGTAAGGAAGGGTAGCGTATCTATGCCTACTGTCATCCCCTCCCCGTGTTATAGTGCTATACCACCTATTAATATAGTAGATTATGACTACTATCATACATTATATTGCTATATTAGCATACTATACTATCATCATCTTATCCTACTACTATTCCTATATATATACCCTAACCTACCCCTCTCTCCACTAGTCTACTCTACTCTCTCCCACCCTATCTTTGACATATCTCCACCCAGTCCTTTTGTCTTCTTACTTTTTTGCTATTTGTTCTCATCATATTATATATTTAGTATACTATGGTTCTGACCCTCTCTTCCTCCTTCCCTCCCATCACGCAATGACCTCTATATGATACAACCTATGTATGGGCCCGTCTAGGAGGATATAGCTAAAAGTATGCTTCATATGATTAGCAACAACATTGGCCAGATATCATACCTTCAGGCCCAGCTGCATGCCCTTACCCGCATCTACTTTGGGGTCTGTCCCCTCACCCTGTAGTATTTTAGTGCTACCTTGCCTTAGTATTATAGTGTTATAGTATTATAGTGCTATAGTGTTAGTGTTACAGTATTATATATATTATAGTATTATAGTGTTATAGTGTTATAGTGCTACAATATTTTAATACTATAGAGTTATAAAGTTATAGTATTATAGTGTTACAGTGCTATAAGATTGTAGTGTTGTAATGGTACAGTATTATAGTGTTAAAATGTTATAGTATTATAGTGTTATAGTGTTATAGTATTGTAGTATTGCAATGTCACAGTATTATAGTGTTATACTATTATAGTATTGTAGTGTTACAGTATTGTAGTATTATTGTGTTATAATGTTATAGTGTTACAAGCTTATAGTGCTATAGTATTGTAGCGTTATAATGTTATAGTATGATAGTGTTATAGTCTACTAGTATTGTAGTGTTATAGTCTTGTAGTATTATTGTGTTATAGTGTGTTATAGTATTGCCTGCCCCCTACCTTGTGGGATTACCTGTGAAGGCACGTAGAGATAAGATACCAAACATGGGAAGGAGGGTGGCGTGGTAGCAGAGGGGAGGGAATAGAATGCTTGTATGCGATCTGTTGAGGTACGCAAGACCTTGAAGCAACCACTCAATGCACACTTTCTATGTACTGATGCCTAGTTTACGTTCAGTATGATATCTCTCCCTACCTGCCTATGGTGCCGCCCATTAGGCAACATGACATTCTGACATTCATCCACGAATACTTCCGCCCCCCTCCCCCCACCCACACTCCCAGGGCTACTTTATTCGTAATCACCCCTACACCATGCACACCATCAGCTATGCCATCAACTTTTGGTCCAAGGGGGCCATGGCGGCCCTCTTTCTACGTCACGAGGGATATCTAGGCACAGTTGGTACATTTGTATTGGTAGGTGGCTGTGATTGGTTCTTCTGACCTCACTGTCATGCGTATCTCTTTATACCTACCAATATTATAGATGAGCCCTTGTTATATTGCCCCAAGAGAAATGATACGGTCTTTCCTTTTTAGTAGATAAGAAAAAAGGTAGTGATTGGGCAGGAGATAGAAGACAGACCCCTTAACCTATGGTCCTCTCTCCTCCCTTAGCATTCAGGCCGTGATGACAAGACTCATGGGTGGGCCGAGAACTTTGCGGCTGAACACTATGGGGTGATGGACCCTATGGCTCTGGACAGGTCAGGCTTTGCCACCAAACGCTTCCCCCACCTACGAGAGGGCTACCAGGTATCTTCTTTCTCCTCTCTCTCCTCTCTCTATGCCTCGTCTTTATCTCTTTCTTTGATCTCCATTTTTTTTTAGAATAATGCTGTGATGATGCTTGGTATTCTATTGGATAGTGCGAAAGACTGAACGCATCTAATTGGTGCTAGTTAAATACTGTGATTATGATGTTATCACTATATTACATATCTAGCCTCTGGTCTAGGCTCCATCGCCCTGCTACCCCCACTCTTTGTTCTTATACTAGTGTAGGAGGCTATGTTATGGCGGGCCCCGCCCTTTGCTGCTGGCCCTATATACCTCTAGGGATATGCAGTTTACAGTGGCCTTTAACTGTGTCTTTGTATAGGTCTAAAATCATGGTCATACTTCCTTTATCTAATGACTTAAGGCCTGGTAGTCATAGGATACTATATATATATATATATATCTACCAATCATACCCTACCTACCTACTCGATAAACCTATAACATGTTTGGTGGCATAGCCGGATACTGTGAAGCTAGATGAGAACCAAGACATTAGAAAGTACTGGATCCAGCACTTTGCCACCAAATTAGGTAAGAGCATAGAGTATACAGGGGGATCTAAAGTGTAATATATAGGGGTTATATAGTATGGTATTTAGGGGGATACATAATATAGTATCTAGGGTAGGGGGTTATATCGTATAGTATCAAGGGGGATATATAATATAGTATCTAGGGAGGTATATAGTATGGTATTTATGGGGATATATAATATAGTATCTGGGGGTTTATATAATATAGTATCTAGGGGGATATATAGGGGGGTATATGGTATGTTATCTAGGTATAAATATATTATGGAACTATATATAGCCATGCAATCGTATCCCCCCATACCCTACTCCTACAGCCGATAATTCTTCTTTAATTGGTAGGGCACAGCCACTAGTGATGCTCATTCAGTTCTATTTTGAACCTTTTACAGATCGAGTGACGCAACAGCTAATCGACAGCGAAGGGGGAAATGAAGATGATGACGCAGTGTTGAGGGGCCGTCTATTTCAGAAGAAAATGCAACACTTACTCAATCTGATAAATGAAAACCCAAAGTAATCATGTGGTACCTCCTTAATCTCATTTGTGCATATCTCGTACATCCATTCAATCCTCTTGCTCCATACATTACCTCCCCATATATCTTCCTTCCTAACAGCATTCCTATTCCAAATAGCCCATCTCCATCTCTCTCTCTCTCTCCCTCTCCCGGTCCCACTTTCTATGTCACCATCATATGGGTGGGTACGATGCTTCATCAAGAGATTTTCCTAGTTTGTTATGTTACTATAAGAACTATAAGAAACACCTTATATGGGACTATCTCTTCCATGTCTTTCTCCCCCAAGGCCCACACTAACCCAATGTCCTGCCCTATATATGCCCCTCTCCTCCGTAGTGCCCTGGGCCTCCTAAGTGTTAGAGGGCTGTTTGACGTGCAGGCCCAGTGTGCCAGGGAGTTTAGGTTCAGCAAAGACCCATGGGCAGCTGTGAAGAAGAAAGAGGTGGATGCCACCCTCAATGAGTTCCCATCTGTGCTGGCTAATTATAGGGGAATGCGGTGGGCTGCCAGGCAGGTATGGTATTATAGTGCCTTATAGTCTAGTACCCTACAGTATAGTAGGTATAATATTATAGTACCTTCAAGTATAATACCCTATAGTATAATAGATATAATAATATATATAATAGTACTCTATAGTATAGTAGATAAATATTATATATTATAGTACCCTATAGTATAGTAGGTATAATATCCTTCTCTCGCACCACCCTGTTGTACGGCCTGACCCCTCTCTCCCTTCCTACTATTATACACCTCCCAACTTCTATCTCTACCCTCTAGAGAGCCCTAATACAGGGTGTGCTTGCTGGTAATGTATTTGATTGGGGTGCTCCTGTGGTGGCCGAAATGATGGAGGAGGGGCATTTAAATTTCACCAAGGCATTAAACATCTTGCCCTCTCGCCCTTGGCTGTTTGACGATTTAGATGCCTGGATAGCCAGGATGAGGGGTATGATATCTACCCAATCCAATTCACGCTTTAGCAGACTAATGTAAATGTATGTGGGGGGTTATATATATTGGTGTGGATGGGCCCCCCTCTCTTTCTTCTTTATGCTTTCACCCTCTTACATCAGACCTATTCCCCAATATCCAGAGGGGCCTCACAAGAAGGCCGTGGTGTTTGTGGATAATAGCGGGGCAGACATTGTATTAGGCATCATGCCTTTTGCTGTGGAGCTCCTAAGCCGAGGCACTGAGGTATATACCCCCACCTCTATATATAGAGTGTATATATATATGTGTATGTGTGTATGTACATGTCACATTAACATCTATCGTTCTCACTTCCCACCAGGTGGTATTGGCAGCCAACTCTGACCCTGTTCTAAATGACGTCACTTACTTCGAGTTGAATGAACGACTGAAAGACTTTGCCAGTCTTGAGCCAATCATATCCAAGGCTATGGCGTAATGATCCCTTTATGGTTATATAGTCCATTCTACTGATTGTATTTTTATTGCACCAATGGGTTGGGCCTAATGAATCTGAGCGGTAATGATACATCTGTCTATGATAAGATAGAAGAGGGAAGGGTGTGCAGGCAGGTAGTGGAGCCCTTCCTATATGCTATGCTATCTATATGCTATTCATTGCTAACTACCATAACTACCACTGTCCCCCAGCACCAACCAACTGACTGTCATGGAGACAGGCATGAGCAGCCCTTGTCTAGATCTAGGCCGCATTGAGGTAGGCCCTCCCTCTCTATGTACCCTTCTTGTCCTTTTCCTCTCTTAGATAAGTATGACCTGATGTGAGTCCCGACCACCAATCACTATATCCTCTATTATGGTCCGTGTGCTTTCCCTTCCCCCTCTTCTCCCTCCCCTGGATCTGTTCCAAGTAGGCCTACACATGATATAGAGGCATACTGCTAATATTATATATATACTCTCTAGTCGCGCCTGGCCGATGCCTGTGTGACAGCTGACCTGGTGGTGCTGGAAGGCATGGGGCGAGCCATCCACACCAATCTCTATGCACAGATATCATGTGACACCTTGAAGCTGGCTACCATCAAATCGGTTAAAGTATGACCCTACATGCTATATATATAGTATATAGATACATAACTATAACAGTGGCTGACTGCTCCCCTACCCTTCCCTCCTGTACTGCCTATCCTCTCTCTTTCCTTCTCATGGCTCTGATCATATCTCTGATCATAAGGGAAGCCCTCTCTCTATCTACCCAACCTAATACCTGTATAGTCCAGTCCCTTCAACTCACGTCTTATTTGCAGGTGGCAGAGTTACTGGGGGGCAAGATGTATGACGTAGTATGCAAGTATGAGCCAGCCAGTTCACTGAACCAATGATAAAAAAGGAGATGAAGAGGGAGAAAGGGGAGAGGAGATATATATAGTGCTAATGAAATAATAATAGTAGAAGCCCTGCAGGCGGAACTCCAAGCAGTACTTGGAGGTAATGGGATAGGAGGACATGTTGTAGAATAACAGAAGGAGCTAGGTCATAGGGCAGATCTTGCTTAATACTTGTGTGTAAGACTGAACGATAGGGAAAGCTGAAGATGAGACGGATATGTTATTATCTATTAGGTGTCGCTCAGATATTGGCATTCTTTACTAATAATGTTAGGGATACATGTAGCCCATTACACTTAGTAGGCCTTATGCTGGATCCCTTTTATAGTCACCACCTCAAGGCCTGCTAAATGAATAGAGTAGAGCCTGATTGACTGCATCATGGCAACGGGTTGACAAGCTGGATCTCAGGCCTACGATTTAGATGATTACCCCTTACCTTTGGTTTTATTAACCTCTGCTATGAAAGTTTAGCCTACTCTTTGTCAGGGTGATAAGAGTTGAGAATAAAGGTTCATTGAGAGTATATATTGGAGGTCTAAATTAGCCTTGCTTGCATAGCATGACAGTATATGGTATGATATGATATTGCTTTGTATTGTATTTTATGTCTTTTATTATACAGTATTGTATCATACCACACCTCCAACGGCCATCTTCGCCATGATGTGTCGCTTACACTGTAGATAGCGAGCAGTACAACCTATGGTTGGACTCGCCTGTATAATATATTTTATTATTGTAAGGCTAGCTTGTTTTATAAGACTGGACTGGCATTTCTGAAGTAGCGTAGTATATATTATATATTGTTACGACTCGTATTGATGATTTAGGCTTTAGTATTTTTTAAGTACTCCTTATTTGTAGCTATTGCTTTTACGTATTATTTATTATTTGGCATTCAATCCACATAACAAATTAAACCAGATATCTTCATCAGCCAATCAGCACTCCAGCATTTTTTATATACATTAAAATACGTATTTGTAATTCATTTGCCTTATATGGTATAACTAGTAGCCATTGGTATAGAATACTGCTTAGTATGGTATGGCTGTATATTATTGGACAAGAGAGTAATTAAAATAGTTCAGCTGTTTAAGGACTAACGATTAACGCGTCATTATTATTATTATTGTTGTTATTATTCTATGACTTGGGGCAGCTTTATTTTATTGTACTAATAATAATAGGTTTATAGTTTATATTTTATTACCATCAATACAAGTCATTCTATAAACCTCGTTGGTGGTTACTTCGCCTTGTCTTTAGTTTGTCTTCATAGTTACTACGGAGTGTAGCCCGAGTGCCTAGTTTCTTTCAACATGTCCGACGATGACGTGTTCTCCAGCGAGGAATATTCAGATTCAGACAGAGATGGAGACTTGTATGATATAGATATGGACGATGGGGAGGACCACCGTAAGATGGAAGCTGACGAGGAGTTTGAGTTTCACATTCTTAAGCCTAAAGATTTAATAGACAGCCAGTTAAAAGCCATAGAAGCAGTCAACCGGATATTTATGGTGAGGAAGGCGATGAGGTTATCTAGAGGAGGGGAGGGGTTGGAAGCTTTAGGCGGAAAGAGCATGGGGTTGTTCTTGGGGTTGCGCAGCGCACGTCTCACGATGTTTAAAATATATAAAAAGATAAAGGAAGTGTGTAGGTGGAGTTAAGTATATAGCGAGTAGAAAGGGCATGTGGTCTCGAAGCGGGAGCGCAGTGTAGCCTCTCATCTAGGGTCAGGACCATGTTTCCTTTGGTCTGCTGAGATGTTTTATTTCTTTTCTTCTTCTTTTATTTTATTTCCTTTTTCTATTAATCCTCTTCCCACTTTCTATTCCAGATATATAGTTAACTATTTTCACTGTCTTCAATGTTCTTCAAAGTCATATATCCCCTCCCTCCCTCTCTCTCTTTCTATATTTATATATTTATTTCTATTTATTTCTATTTATTTTTGCATATCACACCTTTTTATCCCTTTGATGGCCTCCTCTCACTGGGTCTTTGCCCTATTAATGTATGGAGAGAAAGTGTGTTTATATGGTGGGGTACCACCGGAGAGGGGCCCTATATTAACCCTCCCTCAATAGATCCCTAACTCTACTGCCCGTCAACTTCTATATTACTTTGGATGGGATAAAGAGAGACTGCTAGAAAGGTAAGGATATATGGTATGGATAATCTATATATACCCTATATATCTTCCATACCCTATGTACCTTATATACCATATATATCTTATATACTTTATATACCCTATTGATCTTACATACCTTATGTACCTTATATACCCTATATACCTTATACCTTATACTTTATATACCTTATATACCCTATTGATCTTACATACCCTATATACCTTATATACTTTATATGCCTTATATACCCTATTGATCCTATATACCCTATATACCCTATATATCCTATATACCCCATATACATTATATAAGTTACATACCTTATATACCCTATACCATTATGGAGTCATCCGAATTAAATCCCTTTTCATATTGGCCCAGATATTACGAAGATCCCGATAGATTGTTCCAGGAAGCCAACGTCATCAACCCTAATAAGGCTAAGAAAATGGTTCGGTATTGAATGCTTTACATGGCTTGCGCCTATATATGGTTGTATGTATTGATATACATCTTGGCACTAGTTGATTGTAGTCTTTGCACTATATATATATATTTCTATATGTACACGGTATACTGCGCAGTAATGACGTTATCCTCTATAGAAGTTGACCACCCAACCGTGTCATCACTGTGAGATCTGCTATGATGACGTAGTCCCTTCTGAGGTGTATAGTATGGGCTGTGACCACGTGTTCTGTAAGGTAGGTCCCAGGCAGCCTCTCCCTCTGCATGGCTATAAGACTATATTATCGGATGTGTATCAGGTGTGCATGATGTATGACACTATATTATCGGGTGCATATCAGGTGTTCATGATGTATAAGATTATGTTATAGGGTGCATATCAGGTGTACATGATGTATAAGACTATATTATAGGGTACATATCAGGTTTGCATGGTATATAAGACTATATTATAGGGTGCATGTCAGATTTGCATGGTGTATAAGACTTTATTATAGGGTGCATATCAGGTGTGCATGGTATATAAGACTATTATAGGGTGCATATCAGGTGTGCATGTTATATAGGACTATATTATTGGGTGCATATCAGGTGTGCATGATGTATAAGACTTTATTATAGAGTGCATCTCAGGTGTGCATGGTATATAAGACTATACTATAGGTTGTATATCAGGTGCATAGTGTATAGCTATACATGCGCCATAGTAGGGAGCAGTGTGATACTTACTGGAGGGGCAGGCCTGTTGGAATGAATATCTAGCTACCAAAATTGTGGACGAAGGAATGTCCCAGCTTATCTCCTGTCCTGCTATGGGTAAGTTCTTTCTTCCCCCTCTCCCTTCTCTCTTCCTTCTCTCTTCCCAACATCTTTGCCCTTTGGTGTTTCTATTCTCTCCATGTTCTCTCCTCTGACAGGCTAAGGGTCACACACTAGGTTGCAGTATATTAGTGGATGAGCTTACCGTATCAGAACTGTTGAAAGATGAGGCAGTCATAAAGAAATACCAATACCTTATAGCCAAGGCCTTTGTGGGGGTAGGTATGATGGTAGTGTCATCGTGACGTCATATTAGCACTGAATGTGCCCTGTGTTGATTGGTGCCTACCATAGGAGTGTATGATATATATGATAATACCTACTATACTCTGTCCTCTGCCATACCTTATGTCTCCCTGCATATACAGGTTAATAAACATGTCAAGTGGTGCCCAGCCCCAGGGTGTGATAATGCCGCTAAGGTGGTGATCTCTGAGCCACGTCCAGTCACCTGTCTGTGTGGCAACGTGTTTTGGTATCTCCTCCACCTCCCTTATCTCTTGCTCTTATTGCATGGCAGGCTTTACCCTCTTATCCCCTATGCTTATATATATGTCTTCTGACGTACACTGCACATAGGTGGGTCTCATTGACCTGGATATATACCTAGCAGCATACCTATATATACCTACCTATACAACCTACCTGTATATGTATATTAATACTTTCCTTGTAGTTTTGGCTGCCTACAACCCCCCCACGATCCAGTGAAGTGTGGCATGTTAAGGAAATGGCTTAAGAAATGTGCAGATGATAGCGAGACAGCCAATTGGATTTCAGCCAACACCAAGGTATTGAATCATTGTCATGCATGGCTGTGACTATCCTACTATAACTGACACATCATAGAGTGGGATGGATTATAGATTGCAATAGGGTGCTTAATTACTCTATACTATATACTATATACTCTGTACTCTGCACTCTGTACTCTAT
>NAOQ01000109.1:66359-82148 GCA_002751075.1 Ichthyophonus hoferi | reverse complement strand
CATGGCATGTCCTGGATTGAAGTGCAATTTCTCCGCAAGGCAGTGGACACCCTATCTCATTGTCGCAGTACCCTGAAGTATACCTATGTGTTTGCCTTCTACCTGGTCAAGAGTAACCAATCCGTGATCTTTGAGGACAATCAGAAGGTAAGACGTGAGCCGAGTCATTAGGGAAGGGGAGAGGGAGGTTCTTTGTTTATATTCTATTCTTTTGGACTCCTATCTCATTCACAATCTCTACTATCATTGAAGGATCTGGAAATGGCCACTGAGACGTTATCAGGATATTTAGAGCAGGAACTGAATGAAGACTCGGAAATAGCCTCGATCAAACAGAAGGTAAAGGAGGTGGATGGTATATAGAGTGGACAAGAGACTATGCATATAGAGAGTATATAGCATACAGGGAGGCGGGCATTAATATGATATCTATTGAGTGTGGGGTCCTAGCATGTCTTAGTATGATATGAGAGGGTAAGTGTGAAGTATAGAGTGCTTGGGGTTTATGGCAGTTAAGATGTAGTGTACTGGCAGGGGACCCATTCCTAATCTAATCCCATTATGTGTGGTATAGGTACTTGATAAAAGCCAATATTGTGAGACCAGACGGCAAGCCCTTCTCACTCATGTCAATAGAGGATATGAGGAGGGCATGTGGGAATTCCATCTGCCTACAGAGGACTGGCAGTAGCTTTGTACTGTGCATTTAGGAGTGATTAAAATAATAGTCACCAATCACAAATTACATGGTTGTCTAGCCCCATCCATAGGATGCCAGTGCATTGTTTGGTCATAGAGATAGTAAGGGGGAGGGAGTAATAGGGTTCAGGTGGCCCAGGGGAGAGAAGGATTGTCTTTGGCTAGCCTAGGGGTAATGAATACAAAGGGCAATATATAGGTGTAGGTGTGTGTGTGATAGATAGTATTGAAATACTCTTTCCATTTGGAAGACGTCGTGAAGAAAAAAATCCAATCTGTTCCCTCTGTCTTCTTAGCATATATCCTGTAACCTTTACTCTGATATGGTTATAGTTGTGATTATTCGGTTATACAGTTTTATAGTAAGATGTAATTATATATTTATATATACGGTTAAACAAGCTCCCTCCCGCCTCTTATCACACGCTTCTGCTTTAAAGGAACATTTAGACGTGTGAAATGGTTTTAGAACGAGTTGGTTGGTGTCAAACCTATCAAACCAACACTTATGTTTATTTGTTTACATCTTAGATGTTTACTTTTATAAGTATCAATGTACTAACTACCATATGCAGTCGAACAAAACCCAGTTTTGTTTTTTGTTTTCTTATTTTTTATTATTTAGATATTAACCTATACATCTAGATAAAGGGTTGTTTATCATTCGTATAAACTGTCTGTGTTTTCCTTTTTCTAGCCATCCGCTCAAAGGAGGTAGAGTGAGATCATGTAAACGTTACGTGCCTGATAACTTTTATAAAATTATCTCAGCAAATAGCATCAGGTGCGTAACGCTTATATGAACCCACCTTACCTCCTTTGGGCGGGTGGTCAAGAAACGACAACTATTTACTAAGTTAATTTCATAAAAAGTTACCTTTCTATTACCTGCTGTATTATGAGACAGTTTATAATTTATATGGTTTAAGTACTCTATATTACAGAAGATTTTACCTAATGGCAGAGATGATTCTATTGTCCAAAGAGAACTACCTTGCTGAGACCCATCAATCGGAAAATAAGCTTTGGCGACTTTCGTAAATGAGTTCGGCTATTTTATAAATACATACGGTACCGGTGTTTTGACTCGGCGGCTGTGATTTCTTTGTGATGTAGTAGACTTGAATTCGGTCCACAGTAACACGTTGTAAAGTCCTTTCAAGCCATCAATCAATGCCTTTTCTCCACCGGAGACCCTTTTTGGTTTCAGCCTAGTAGCTGTTAAGGATTTCTAATATATCATTGAAATATTCAGGCACAGCGCCCCATACATTTTTTGGCATGTTGATCAAGCTGGCGTAGAAGTAAGCTAGGTTATGTTGCCGTGCTACCTCTAGCGCAGAAATAGCCGCCTCTCGAGTGGTCCTGCATGGGTGATAGACTTGTTAGAAAAGAAGGTTGTTGTTGCCAATTGGCTAATGCTTGTTACCAAACTATTGTCCAAGATATGCTGTTGACCTGAATCTAAAACATTTGTAAAGAGCGACAGTAATACCCCTTTCATGTCTAGATATTTATCTAAGAACGTTTGCTTTATTGTCCAGTAAGAGAATATTTCCATTGGTGTGTAGTAATTGTGGGTATTTATTTGAACCAGAGCCGAGTCTATATTAATGTGTATGAATTTATGTTGTACTGTTTCCTCTAGCGGGAAATAAAGCAGAGATACAAATGCATCAGTAAATAGAAAAGGCTTCTTACCCGTACAACAGAGCCGATCCTTGGAGTTCATTATATTCAATACGCTCCCGAAATGTAGTGACGATGTTATCCGCGGGCAATCCGCAGTAAGGACCTGCCTCAAAAGCTCGGCAGTGTTCTGCAGGATCATTAGGTAAATAAATCATGTTTATCTTATACAATGAGATTCATATGATTATTAGATTATATGTTTACATGATCCGTCCAAATGTGCGTGTATTAGTAAGCATTAGAAAGAGCGTATGTATAGTGGCAAAACGGCAAGACAAAGAAAGGAAAAAATGATGAAATAACGATGGACTTACCACTCCAGTGTGTATGATTTCCTTCATAGATTACCACAGTGCTAGCAGGCAAAGGCATGGCCTGACTGGCTACCATCAACTCTATGGGGCATACACCGCCACTGTTGAGTACAATATCGAGCTTGGGATTGATTTGTTTGATGTTGTTGATCAACTGTGGATGAAATCAATCAAATTAAATGAGAAGATAGAAATAAAACAAATGAATAGTGCTAAGTAAGAAAGAATAGTTTGGAGAGGCTATAGAAAGTGAATCCTATGGGACTGGCTACTAGGGAATATATATATATATATATGCATAAGGCGCTATATAATGTTATAATAAATAGAACGGATAAAATGTCGATTAGAAGCAAAAAAACTGCTGGCAACTTACACGTTGATACCATGCTACATGATTGATTCCCCATGTATAGAGAAAGGCTTGTTCGGCAGTAGACACTTCATCAATAAAAAAACCGGAGAAACCTGGCAGGTTACCCCACAGTCGGACCCATGTTTGGACATCTCTAAGGGTTAAACCATAATCTCTGTAGATGAAAAGACCGAATAAATATTGGGATGTTGTATAGATGCTAATGGGCTGTGTTGTATATTAACAAATACAGCGATGACAATTTGGTAAAGGTTTTAAAACAGAAAAAAGAAAATAACATCCTAATAAACTGAAGTCCCTATACGAGGAAGGACACAATTGAACGGTGGTGTAATGGCGTGTCAAATTGGAGCTATTCATTCGACCTATTTGGCGATAGCAATAAGAATTACCTAGAATAGCCCTTAGCATACACACACTTTATATATGAAGATCTGAATTGATGGGTTGGAATATTTCATTGCCATATTAGGTATATGCGTACATCTTAATTATGAACATGGATTGCAGGTGCAACAGAAAAATAATATATTTATATAGAGTGAAAATTTTGAAAAACAAATCACTCGTACACACCTGAAACCAAAATATTCAAAATGGCCAGTGGCGGGATTATGTATGCTAGACTTTGTGTGGACATAGCCAAGAGAGCGTACACCATGGTTACCAATGTGTGATACACAGGTCTGTGATTGGCAGGGAAATATTTTAGTGTGGGGAGGGCACATATAAGTTGATTCCAGGAACAGGTACTCACTGTATGAGCCAGATAATAGAAACCCAGGGAAAAACATTTGAACAAATTGATGAAGAAGCAACAGACCCCGAAATGTGGGAGAGAAAAAAGAGAAGCAATCAAAGAAAGCATTTTGAATACTATGGCAAGGACCCATCCATAAATAAAGGAAGTATTTGTAGATTATGTCCGCCTAGTGTACGCAGTAGTGGTGTGCCTGTGGTTGGGTAAGTGTCGTTACGAGTGGGGTATGCATGAAACTGTAAGCCGAAAAATATGTATTTACCCGAAAACCTTGAATATATGCATCAGTAAGATGGTATCCAGGTCCATTGTCAACATTAAGAACAACTGTGGCACCCTGGCAAGCCTTAGCCACTGCATTGAAATCAATTTGGGTGCATGTTCGGAAGTTATAGGATGGATTGACATAGAGAGGAATAAGAATAGAAGGAGAAAGTCCTGCACTCTTTTGATACGTGCAGCAGATGGTCTTGTTCAAGCAAACTTGTACGGCTGAACCCTGTGGTGGCGTATATAATATAATAGTGTAAGGTAGGTGAAATAAAAAATAGCAATATCTAATCAACAATCATAAAATCTCATGAAAGATGCCATATTACATATTTAAAATACCCGATCTTACCCCGATTCTTTTATTCCATAGACATTATAGCTATTTGAATCAATTTGTGTAAACAAAATAGGGAAATGTTGATAACTATTTCATACATACATTTTAATGTTAGTACTAGAAATAGGAGCGAAGAGATAGAAAAATAGTCCGCGATTACCTTTAGTATATATTTTTACAAAATTTAAGAAAACCTAAAAAGAGGAAACTACGCTAAGGAATAACCACTGAATATTCCTATAGAGATAAATAAATACATCAAAGCGAAGACAGACACTAGTTAAT
This sequence comes from Ichthyophonus hoferi, assembly GCA_002751075.1. NCBI lineage: Eukaryota > Ichthyosporea > Ichthyophonida > Ichthyophonidae > Ichthyophonus > Ichthyophonus hoferi. The sequence goes on along the minus strand of NAOQ01000109.1, from coordinate 77,412 downwards.
GTACTGTTGTAGATCCAGAAAAATTAGATATGATCGGGTATCTTACCCTGCAACTTTTTCCTGTGCATCCTCTACTACGAAGTTGTGTTCCACATTCTCCCATGCAAGGGCCCCACTCAGTCCACAGAGCAGTTGGAGGCTTGACCATTTCTTTCCATCCAACATCGTAAAGAATTACAACATCTAGAGTTTCGCCAAAAACTGGCATTGTATTGTAGCTATACATACGCTGAAGGTCCTTGGAATAAGTATCTTGATAGAAAGAAGGTTTGAGATAAGTCTTCATGGTAGCCTGTCTCAATCTAGATTAAATATGTGACTGTGTCAATAAAGAGCGATATAGGACTATAAGATTATATGAAATGGTTGAGAAATGAAAAGAGGTAGAGTTATGTTGCGTATGTAAATAAACGGTTAAATTGATGCATGAGACAAATTGAGAACAAGGGTAGACTATATTTACTCCGCTATATTTTTAAGAAATAGAAATCTGTTTGAAAATAAATAAACATATGAGATAGGAAAGAAAGCAGTATTATAAAATATGTAGTTAGGCGCGTTTGTAAAGTTTAACAGTATGTCCTTTTAAACCGTTTCATAATATAAAAAAGCAATAGGGCGTATACACTGGTGTATTACTCAGAAAGACTGAGAATACGAGATGCATACTAAAGGCCAGATACTTACGAGCAATGTACTGATTGCAAACTTACAACCACACCAGTACACGTCTGCTCCAGCAAACACAGTAGCTTGCATTTCTGTAGATCAACATCATAAGATGCAATTTCTGCGGCTTCACCCAGATCGGACCGAGCATAATGAGCCCAGGGATCTAAAATATAGGAGGGCTGGCGACTACCAAATAGCCCAGTTGTGTTAGATGCTGATGACTCGCTTTGAACGCCTTGAATTTCGGCTATGTAGGAGGTTGCTTGCTCAGATTTGTATGGCTCACTTTTCTTTGATAGCTCATAGAGACTGTAATGTAAATTTAAAAGAAAGAAATGATGGGAAAGGTTAGGTGTCTGTAAAATAGTGAAAGTCGTATAAGCATTAATAGTAGCATTAACAGGAATATGTAGATTTAATAATTATACTTAACGCGCGCATATCGTGCATATTTAAAATGAGAATTAATGAATGCACAAGTTGTGGGTATTATGGGGATTACTTTTGAAAGTTAAAAAAAAAACAAGTTGATGTAAAAGTAAGATCTAGGCAGGGAAACACGTACATGCAGAATTCACCCTCTTGGTATTCAACAACGGCGCCACATGTCGCTAATTCAGCACAAGCTTGCTGACAGTCTTTCAAATTTGTCCAAACTTGACCAATCTCCTTAGTGCCTGAGATATCCGTATCATTGTGCAAGTTCCACTTGATAGAGCGCACTGTAGTGATAAAGACTAAGAAATAAAGCTATGTAAAAGCAAATATTTAACTATAAGCTTGTAGAGTTTTGGATAAGATGTAATTGAATGTATGCATGGCGGTGTAATACAAAATTTAAATAATGCCTGGTAAGAAACTTGCGATATGTTTTTTTTCATTCTGAAAAAATATTATTGAACGAACCTGCGATCAAATACTATTAAACTGGTGATGGATCATTTAATGAGAATCAATCAGGAAAATTTAGAATATATGTCGACGTGATCTGGTATAGTTGACAATAGAATGCATAAAAAATCCGCAAAAATTGAACTCTAGCCCCTACCTGCTTCTATAGTTGTAATTGTTGTAAGGCTCAAGACTGCCAATGCTCTATACATGACTCTCTTCATAATGCAATTGTAAGTTACATTAAATAATGTGTACACTAATGAGGACCAACAACAATTTGAAAACATTTTTTCATTATCGTTATATACCAGCCCGAACTACTTTAGTTATTGTTGATTGGTTAAGATCAATTATAGATTGATGACTTGGGGGTTTTACCCTGTAAGACTGTGCGATGAAATCTAAATAACCAGTGTGCAGCCTGTTGGATTGGCCCAGCGCAGAAAAACACAAGAGGCAGATCTAATCGCTAGCCCCTAGATCAACGAGATGACTGAATAAATAGTGATTACAATAAGAAATTATTATTGTGTTTACATATTATAGAAAAATATATGTAGATAATTTATGATGTTGTTAAAAATTAATTTTTTAAAAATCCCATTTTTATAAGTTAGTTAGCATATTGATGAAATTATTCGCACATTGATTAGTGAATTACCCACCGAAGAGCAATTTGCCTGCATTAATTGCCGTAGTTAATCTACTAACTTCAAGGGCACATCTCATTGGCTATTGTTGTCTATCTAAACGGATAGAACTTAATGACTAAGGAGAGGTTACCATTATGAAAAGCATCTGGGATATATACGTACATTGGATGTAATTAATTAAATACTAGTTATCCAAACCTCTACGTACACAAATTCATATATATGGTATGCAATAACTTACTATATGCCCGGCTATATCCGCGCGTGCCACGTCAAAAAGCATTAACTGATTATCTGTATGTCAGAATGGATCGTCTAATTAACCATCAACCCCACTTACCCCCCAGTCATTTGATTCTAACCATTAAACGGCAGATAGCATTCCAGCAACAACCCAATAGCAATACATAGCGCGAGGACGTCGACAACGTAAAAATACTTCCTTGATGAATCCATGACATAAATGAAGTATTTTTATATATGGATTCACTTGAGGCAGGTTATTAGGGAAAGGGAAAAGGAGACGGAGACGGAGGTACGGAGGCTCTTGGCTTATAATCTATACTTTTGGACTCCTATCTGATTCACAATCTCTACTATCATTGAAGGAGATGAAAATGGCCACTGAGACATTATCAGGATATTTAGAGCAGGGACTGAATGAAGATTCGGAAACAGCCTCGATCAAACAGAAGGTAAAGGAGGTGGATGGTATACTGAGTGGACAAGAGACTAGGCGTATAGAGAGTATATAACATAACATACAGGGAGGCGGGCATTAATATGATATCTATTGAGTGTGGGGTCCTAGCATTTCTTGGTGTGGTATGAGAGGATAGGTGTGAAGTATAGAGTGCTTGGGGTGTATGGCAGCTAGGATGTAGTGTACTGGCAGGGGACCCATCCCTATTCTAATCCCATTATGTTCTGTGTAAGTACTAGAAAAAAGTCAATACTGTGAGACCAGACGGCAAGCCCTTCTCACTTATGTCAATAGAGAATATGAGGAAGGCATGTGGGAATTCCAGCTACCTACAGGCTCGTGAGTTCTATTATTATCAGTGCATTACTTCTTTATAAACAGTATTTATATACCGATTGGTCCGTAGCTCTGCCTTGAGTTGGGTTCTCACCATAGATTCGTGGATTTCATAATTGTTTTTGATATGGTAGTTGGTAGTATATAAATACCTATAAGGGCATAGAGAATACGTCTGAATGAAAATACTAGCGTAAGTGGTATTGCATATAAATAATCCACTTACAATAAGAAAATAGGCATGATTTTAACTATCTTTATTAGGACCATGTTAAGTATGCTGGCAGGTCAGTAGATCAGCAGGAAACTATATGAGACCAAATCACTACATTATTCAGGACTGAAAAAAGAGGACGATTAACAAATCCTTTCTCACATTTGAATACGATTCGTCATCTAGGACCTATAAATAGCTGTAAGGGCACGGCATAGGTAGTACGTCTGAATGGAAATTATATATAAATAATTCACTTACTGTAAGAAAAAGGGTATAATTTTCACTATTTAACTATTTTTATTAGAACCATATTAAGTATACTAATAGGTCAGTAGATTGGCAAGAAACTATATAACGTCAAATCACTACATTATCCAGGACTGGAAAAAAAGGAAGATTCAATAAATCCTTTTTTACATCTGAGCCGTCATCTATAAATAACTGTAGGGCACGGCATAGAGACTAGGTCTGAATGAGAATACTAGCGTCAGTGGTATTGCATATAAATAGTCTGTTGAAGGGAATGCATTTTCCCATCTGCCATTCAAGTATAACCCCTTTCAAAATATATACATATAGATTTTTTTCGCCTATCAGCATTAAATTTTAATCATAGGACAGAGCCATCTACAGTATTTCGCGAATCAAACCAAGTTATCTGACCCACGATTTGTATAGTTCCGAGCCAGACTAGACTAACACTAGTTAACCAATGATCAATGTCCCACTTTCAATTGGATCGGCTGCCAAAAATAATATATTGTATCAGAGTTAAAATAAGAAGTATTATTCACCCGTTAATATATTAAGATATTAATTGTATATTTAAAACATTGTATGCAATAATATTATCAGCAAGTTATAATCACAATTGTAAACGCGCGTCTAATTCCTAGAGCACGTAACCACTTGCTTATACAAACTCAGTTACATAAGTTCACAGCATCGACGACGTTATTGGCCCAATGAATAGTAAGCGATTGATTATAATTGGAATCGATTAACCAATCTCAACTTGAAAATAATGAAAAACAATCCAATATAAATGTAAGTACTGGATGCTAGCTGGTTATCCTGGAAAATCAAAAAGAACTACAGTTCTGTTTTTCTGGTATTTACATATTCTTTCTTTTTATTTATATAGATAAGAATAACATTTGCAATTTCCTTGATCATATCCTACTTCTATACTTTTATTTAGAAGTAAGACTATGGAGCTTTCCCCATATTGTGAATCCAACAAGGATATCAACGAGACCACCTGAATGGGATCTCGCATAGAAAAAATGGTGTAAAGACTCCGCTGGTGACATGGTCATCATCCGAGACCTATAAATAACTATAAGAGCATAGGTAGTACGTCTGAATGGAAATTGCATATAAATAATTTACTTACGATAAGAAAAGGGGTATAATCTTCAGTCTTTAACTGTCTTTATTAGAACCATATTAAGTCTACTAATAAGTCAGTAGATTGGCAGGAAGGTTATATAGCGCCAACTCACCACATTATCACGGACTGAAAAAAGCGAAGATTTAATAAATTCTTTTTACATCTGAATATGAGCCGCCATCTAAAACACAAATATAGGAAATAAAACCAATGCTGTTCTTTCTATGTATATCTCGTGGGTCAAGCAATCAGCATTATGTAGCGCCCCTTCTTTTCCTTCCCTGTTACAAATTCTTGAAAGTCTAGCTTGAGGAATCTTCCTCCACTGACTTTGAGTCAATAGAATCACGAATTATAAATTTATATCAGAGATACTAGAGGGGATTTACAAAGCTTTGCAACAAAAATAATAACCACCAATAAAATGGTTTTCTAGCCCTATCCATAGGATACCAGTGCACCATTTGATCATATAGCACAGGGGATAAACTGAAGTATAAAAGAAAACAAAAGCTATACTAAAGAACCTATTGAAGTATTTCGGTTCTGCAAGTGTTTGGTCAAAAACTTCATAATGTCTTACACAAAAATCACTCATTGTTTAGTTAGCGTTGAACCTCTAAATGATAATAAGTTTTAGAATAAAATTTCAATCGGTAATGTCATGAATTGTAGTCAATTTGGACTAGATCCTTAATGCCGTCTAGAACGTAAAAGTACTATGGTTTTAAATAGTGTGTGCCATTGATATATAATCAGAGAGTTATGTTTGATAATAAATACGTGATATATGGTTTCCTGAATAATCCTTTGAACCATCATTGGACAGTAGGGGGTTAAAAACATATTAAGTAGCTGTTAAGTTTGAGTCTCCATTGGATAGTTGTATTCAACACATGGCCAACTGGTATTGATTTCAAAACCAACAACTATATAACCAGAAATCTAAGACTTTGTCTGGATCCTGATTTCAATTGGCATTAAGGCAATAGAAGTAGACATCACTGAAAACAATTGTAAAGGTTTCAATTCATAATGAGTTGTTCGAAATATACATGACAGTCCTGCTTACTACACATTACAATTATTGTTTTTTATTATTATTATTGCTCTAGGATATGTTTTATTTACTTATTACTGGTTTTTGTTATTAATTCTATAATGTAATCAATTCAATCAACTCGTACATTAATTGTGAACATTAACTGATTGCATAACTTTCAATCTGGCAATTTGATTTCCCAATACATATTATACGAGTAGTTAAGCCATTGAGGTAGTTAGCTAAAGAACTATTTTAGTAAGGATATATTAGAATTAGATTACCGCAATAGCAAAAATTGACAAAGTGTTAAAAATACCCAAAACATGCTAATAATAAACATGGACTCTATTCTATTTTTTGCATGGTCTTTCTTGACAATTCCTTTTAATATTTTTTCATTAAAGGTACAGCACACTTTGAACAGGGTTAACAGATTTTCAGCACACTCACTGCTAATTACAGCAAAAATAAAACTATGGCAAGTAATCAACAACTAGAGGGCATTGTTGTGCAGATGATACCGCATTGAAAAACTTACACCCTAGCCCTAGTGCTGCAAATAAAACTTCCAGCAGAGAATCCTCTGGAAAAAATGCAGAACTTACTAACTGAAGCCACTACCATCAATTCATGGCAGCATGACCACATAGAAAAATTGACCAAACAAGTCAATGAAGGTGAACAAAAACAACAAAAGCTTTTATCAAAACCCAGTGGGAAAAAATATGTATTAATTGTGATGTGTTAAACACCAAAATAATGGCCCCTCAACAATTTCTTCAGCAGGAACGTGCTGAAAGAGTTTTGACACAGAAAGCGGCAACCCTAGCTACTAAACGTGCAGCTCAGCAAGCAACTGAAAGGGAATAACAACAAAAGGCAATCCTAGTGACTGAGCGTGCAACTCAATTAGTGGCAATCAGGCTGCTCAGGAAGCAACCCAATACGTGGCTTTTGTGGCCACTGACTGCATAAATGAACACACACTACAGCAAATGGCAAGCTGAACTGTCAAATTTACTGCTCAACAATAGACCACACTAACCACCCAATGAGCAGCCTACCATAATACTGTTTTAGCAGCAGCATATGCACAATACCAAGGAGAAACTTTGACTGCTGCACTTGCTGCACAATAAGAGATCATACTAGCTGCTAAGTGGGCAGTCCACCAGAATGTTACTCTAATCGCCAAACACAAAGAACAACAAATGATAACTGCAACTACTAAGCATATATCACAACCAAACGCAACTCAAATCAGTAATCAGGCTCTATTACAACATAAACAAATAGTTCCACATACAAGCAGACCCCGCATCTCTCACTGAAAATTCCCCCAAAGACTACTTGGACTGTTTGGATCATCTAGACCCTACAGACGTGTTAGAGAGGTGTGTATCTTCTCAATGTTTTGTAAGTATACTAGAAGCATGTATAAGTATAAGTATCAGGAAAAGCAATTTAGAAATAGATTGTGCAAAAACAAATGGTATATAGTCCATGTTTTTTTATTAGTTGTGTTTGTTTCTTTTATCCTTTGCAACATGCATTGATCAAGGGTGTCTATTGTTTAATCAGTTTATCAATATCGATGGGACCGATTGTAAAGAATACAGTTTTACACAAGACTGCTGAGAGCTACCTGAATTATCTATTTTCATTTAACTGTGATGCTATTGTAACCTAATTTGATATAAGTGCTCTTATTCTATCTATTCACCAATAAATATCCTTGATAGATAATGCTGCCTTATTAACTAATTAAACCACCAGTCATTTTTATTATGCACTTGTTACCTAACCAAATCCCAGATTAACGTGTAGATTGGCCAGAATTGAATGGTCATGTAGGCTTGTATGGAGACCTGTCGTGTGGGATGTGCTAACCAGGACAGTCATGGAATATTTTGAACACTCCTCCACAAGTTCAATAATTTGAATATTGAGTTTGCAGAGGAGAACTTGGTGATAGTCCTGGTATGATTACCCACGTGCCCCAGAGGGTGCCTGGGGCCACATAAATTTAAGGTCCTGGGGCCAGAAGTAGAAGACGCTTGGTTTGTTGAAAGGGGAGTGGCCTTTGACACTTGGTGAGGCAGTTGGCCGCTTGGTCCTTGCTGAGTATCCCCCTTATTTCAATTTCATTGATTCTGCTAATGTAATAAAATCTTACTACAATGTGATGTGATTTTTTGGGTACCCAATTGTAGAAACTCGAATGGATAGCTGAAGTATTATCCCCATATAATACTGCACGTCCTGAATCAAAATCTAATCCATCTAAATTGCCAGTGATGTAAGCCACCTATTGACAGCATGCTGACATTGTGACATATTTGGATTCATAACTTAATAATACAGTTATAAATTATTTCTTGCTGGACCAATCTATTAAGCCACCTGCACAAAATAGCATACCCAATAGTAGATTTTCCATCTCCATTGTGCTTATTGACAAAATCGGCATTAGAGTAGGCAGTCATCTTGATAGACTTTGAGTGATATACTATAGTATCCTCACCATGCGTGTTAAGGTATTTCAAGAGATGTATTAGCATTTCATAGTGATGCAGATTTGGCTTTGCCATATATCATGATAGCATGGATACTGCAAATGATATGCCTGCTCTCAAGCTTTTAGCAATCCAATTAGAGAACAGTATGTAATGCTGTCACAAGAGGCTTGATCCAAATCTTTGGAAAGAGCAAGTTGCACATGCTCTCCCAAGATGAGAGTACATGTAGGATGGCCATGTGTTGGCCATAACTTCATATAAGCTCCTTGATATAGCCAGACTGGCTGAGTATAATGCAGCTGGTTTCTGTTTTCTTGATGCTGTATCCAATTAAAGATGAAGGAAATTCTGAACATTTCATTGGGAAGCGTTCAAACATCTTTTTGATGAAATTTCCATGGTCTTCCATCTTTTCAAAGCATAAGATAATATTATCAACATATATTGCTAGTGCCACAAATCCCTTTTTAGGGTTATAACACATGTTCAAGCAGGGTTCAGATTTCACTGGAAAAAGAAACACCAATCACAAGAAGTTGACCAGCATCAGGTTCCACAGTAGTCCAGAGACATGTAGCCCATAGAGGCCTCTTGTTAGTCAACACATGTAGTTTTGTTTCTTGGGATTTGCAAGTATTGAAGGTTATTCCACATGAACTAACGTCTCCAAATAGCTATGTAGTTATGCTGACTTGATGTCAAGCTGGGATAGACTGTACCTCTTTGCTCCTGCAATTGCAAGGAATAAGTGTATTACTACAAATGAGCATACAGGGGATGAGACATTATGGTAGTCAGCTTTTTTAGTTTCTTGGGATCCTTGTACTACCAACCTTGCTTTGTGAGTGATTGCTGACCCTTTATTTTTGCATTTGCATTGAAATACCCATAGTGATCAGAGAACAGTTGTTCCAGATGGTGGTTTGGGAACTAGTGTCTAAGTGGCATGTTTGTTGATGCTGACCAATTATATTCCCATGGCTTTGAGCCATTGAATCTTACCATGGGCTCCCAGAGCTTGTTTAAGATTTTTGGGGTCTAAGATGCCAGAACTATCTGTGTATGGTGTCATAGTCTGAGGACAGGCAGCTGCAATAAGTGTCAATTGTTGGCTAAGCTTGTGAGGGCCCACAGGGTATGTGGTGCTCAATCTTGTAGTTAGTGGCAGGTAGTGATTTTGATTCCTGGGGTTCTTGATGGCAATATCTTCATCCAAGTGGTCCATTTGTTGTTGGTGTTGCTCATTACATGTAGAAAAATGGTGATGCTCCCCCACTGCCAGTATGACAATTTGATGAAGAGGAAGACTGGTAGAAACTGTTGTTGATTTGTTGATATGTGATGACATTGGATTCTTGGTAAGGAGTTCATTTTCCAAGTCTTGAGTGGAAATGTTTTTATGGTAAATGGCAAAGAGGTCCATGCTCATTTTTTATTTGTGCTGAATAAGAATTTCTGTTCAAAAAAATGATGTTTCCTCTTGTGGAGACTTTACGTGTTGTCCAGTCCATTACAATACAACCTAGTTGTTGTAACCCATAGCCCAGGATGGAGGACACCAAGTTTCTCTTTGGCAGAGAATTTAGTCTTGATATCTACATGTCAACCCTTTAAAATACCTTAGATCCAAAGGTCCCAAGACATTTAACTGGCATGCATTGGTCGGTCCACATTTTGTAGGAAGGAATATTCTTAGAAAGTGTGTTTGTTGGAGTTAAGTTGTGGGCATAAGTTGCCACCTGAAATGCAAATCTCCAAAATGCTGGTGGCATGTTGGCTTGAAGGAGGGCTGTTGTTGCCATTCGGATGAGTTGGCAACTCATCTTCTCACTCAGGTTATTACTTGGTGCACCATAGGAAAGAGTGATCAGACGGGTAATTTCTTCATGGCAGAGGTACTGTTAGAATTGACCAGATAGGCACTCTCTACCTTGATCAGTAAAAAGAGCTACAATCTTGAAAAGGAAGGTCGGCTATCTCCAGAGCTGCTACCTGACTGGGTAGGATCAGTGACATAATGAGGTTTGCATTAACTATGTCATATTTTCAAATGATCTCCTTCATGTACCCCTCCTGATATATGTGGATAAAACTATTATCATTTTTCAAAATCTGGTGCCCCAGATATTCTAAAGGGAATTCCAAATTCTTTGTGTCAAAGGTCTGTTTCATGCTTTCAATAATATTATTAATCACATTCTTGTTATCAGACACAATTAATATATCATCTACATAGACACAGATGCTCATAAAAAATGGCACTCCTTGTGACACAAATAGATATGGGACAGCGTTTGTAGGGAAAAATGTTTCCCCTGCCAAAAAGGCTGCTAAAGTCCATTGGCAGACTAGAGCTGATTGCTTCAATCCATACAAAGATTTCTGTAACTTACATATACCAGTTGAAAAATCTGGGTCCACAAAGCCCTCAGATTGATACATATATATCTCCTCTAGCTTTTCATGAACCTACAACTTCAACTACTACATATAATAAGAATAAACTAAGGCGGGGTGGGGACGTATACTGTTTAAGTATTGTTGACGACCGGTTGGTAACCTCGCAATTTCCCTATTGCTGACTGAAGACTTAGATTGTTGCCGTCCGACAAGTCTTCGTT
>NAOQ01000109.1:41012-65868 GCA_002751075.1 Ichthyophonus hoferi | reverse complement strand
AATCGCAAGGCGCCTCGACATCACTTGATGTCTTATTTAAGACTGATCACTAGTAAAATAAATATTCATTTATTTAATCTTTTAGTTTTCCCGGTCCCAACCTAATGTGGATGGAACCTTTTATTTTATAGTTGAATTGCCCTGTAATTCATCGCTAAAATATAATCCTTAATAGATCTCCAATCATATGCATTTGATACTGAGCCCATTTGTATCCGATATGATATAACAGACGCTAAGAACCAATCGATGACCGCATTGTTCTAAATGCTAAACTTTAAGAACTGCACATCTCTCCTTACTGGCTCAATACATCTTGAACTTCTGTGAACCTATTATCTATTGGATTAACTTATCCGTATTTACTTAAACTACCCAGTCCGAAGCTATGATATCGTCATACTCTGGTACTCTATGCGCTATCTCTCGATATCGCAGCATGATTAAATGCTATTTCTTAATAATGTAACCAATCATAGAGAGGTTAGTTACTAATCGTTAAATGCCATTTGCGATCAAATAACTTTAAACAGTAAATACAGTGCAACAAAGTCTAAAACCCTTAAATTGAGTCCCAAAAAACATATATACCTTTATCATACTTTAACATATACCAAGTTCAGTGTGATAATGGGTTTACTAGCCCACATTTTACTGAGGTCGGGTCACATTAACCAATAGCTATAAGCCAAGAACATGTATTTAAAAGAGGGAGAGATGGACAACTAACATATAGTGACTAATCTGACACCATAAGATCGTACATGCAAGTTTAAGCATGCTTGCATAGAATCAGGGTACGTACCTCTTACTCCAAGTCAAGTACTGAGGCCAAATATTATTTCAGCAGCAGAGGCAACCTTTAGGTATTATTTTCATTATTTAATTATATGGGAACAGTGCAGTTTTTTAGATTGGGAACCCCTACAGTTCACTTATCAAACATGAATAGGCATACAAGCAAAATTTGAAAATAATGAAACTCTAATTTGCTCAACAAATCTAATGGATTTCTACAATGTAAAACCAAAGCCACATGAGTCAAGCAGCATATTTTTGAGAAAGACATCTGGGAATTATGAAGAAAGCGATAAGGATGGAGTTGGAAGTAAATGACTCGTCCATCCTTATTAAAGCTATTCAGATTATGAGTGAGGTTAAGGAGAGTGCCAAGCAAGTGGAAATATTTATAACATCTTCAAGAGACAAATGGACTCTTAAAAAGTTCACTGAATGTATCATCTATACTAAGACTTCTGATTAACCTCAGCATCAATCAAAAATGCTGAGGCCCTATGTCCAATGCCATGACAACGTAGGATACCAAAACACCCAAAATATTTAGTATGAATCTGTAATAGTCCACATAAGTTAGAATATTATCTAAAACTGAGAAGGATCAGTAAGTTATTGATCATACTAAATGGGGCAATTGCAAATATACTGGGACAGAATTGAAAGAAAAAACAGGATTCAGGATCTTCTTCCAGTAAACCTTGGAGAAAACAATGGCAAGAAGCCTTCAAAAGCATATATGGCAGGGGAACAAAGCAATTTTCCTGAATCTGGCAATATCAAATTACTTATGAGAGGGGAGAGATATTGAAAGGACTGTAATATTTACAAACGTGCCATATGTCGCAGATTTGAAAATGAATTTTGTTTACTATACCTCCTCTGAGGGGAAAGGGAATAAAAACGGTGTTCCAAGAGGAGCAAGTGTTTGCCATGTAGAATACACAAGTTATGCTACAAGGGAGTGTACTTAATGATTGTGTCTACAGACTAGATGCAAAACATTTCTGCCCTTACAACAAGGTTAGTATGGAACAAACAAAATCTGTAGCTAATCTTATTGCAATCCCCAAGTCCAACAAAAAACCCAAGGACATCAACTTCCAAGTAAATTCATCAAGAAACCAAGTGAAAAATATATAGGCAAGAACTCACCAACTACAGAAATGGGACTTTTGTCTTATCAAATCTTTCATTCAAAATCTGTGCACTTTGGTACAGCTTTCATTCCTCTAGTTCTCTATCTATGTGAGTCCAAATTACAAGGAAGTTCAACATAGGAGCGTGTGACTTGCAATATGTCCAAGGCTTAACGTGTTTTTTGTCCCATCTATATAGGCAAGGCTACCTGGGCTCTACAAAGAGTACATTTACATTTCGTTGGTCCTATTAAACAATCCTACTCTAGCTAGGTACAAGTATATAGTGACATTTGCAGACAGGTATTCACACTACGTGTCTTTCATTCTTTTCATGAGGAGCTTTGAAGCATTCCATTGTTTTAAAGAATAGCATGCTCATGCTATAGCTAAACCTAATAAATCGATGTCGCCATTAGTGACAAATAATTAGTATGAGCTTTTAAACTTGGATTTTGACAGTTACCTAAAGAACCCGGAATTCTACAGTTTCTGGCTATCATTAACAAAATGGGATCAGTGAGCATATCAACCAGATCATATTCACCATAATCAGAAGCTATTTTATAGAAAGTGGAGCATGAGGAATGTTTTGGGATGAAGTAGTAAAAGTCACAGCTTCTACCCTTAATGTACAAACATCTTGTAGTCTAAGAAAAACTGAACTGCTGTGGTAGTTGTGGAGCCAAACCAGAACATCTGCAAATTGTTTGGGAGCATTTAGATGCAAATGTTATTAAAAACTCAATATTATAGACAAAATATCTCCTTATACATGTAAAATCATCATGTTAGGCTACCAATATCCACAGAAAGCATATAGACTCCTGGACAAGAAGAGCAAACAATTAATAGTGAGTAGCAATATATGTTTTTCTGACATAGGCTTCTCTATGTATTAAGGCTAGCCTCAAGCTCCATTATTTAGAGAATTATCTCCTACTAGCAATGGGCAAAAGAGTGTAAAAGGATCAATTGGACAAAAGAGAGCTACTCTAGTGCCAATATCAGCTCTAAAGACAGGAAGCATGCAGGACAATTCTCTAAGGATAGTGGAGCTGACTGAAAAGTCAGCATTTAAGGGGGAGTTGAGCAAATCTACAAGCAAAGGTCAACCATCCGCTAAAAAGGACAAGTATTCTCCTTCAACTCCACATTAAAAGCACCCATGCTCAACAGTGTTTGCCAAATTAGGGGGAATCTTAGGCTTTTACTTTAAAGGAAAGTCAAATACAGCTTAAGTATGCTCTTGTTATTACACGTTCTGGTCTTCAATATTTCAAGGAATCAGCCACCAACCCTGCACTCCATGCTATATCATTGCCCAATATGTACAGCCTAGACATACCAAAGTTTGTAACTGCTGCAATGAAATCATCACTTTGGCCAGAATGGGAAAAGGCTGTTACAGGAAATGAATATCCTCTGAGACAACATAGCATAGCAACTAGTTGATTGTAACCAGAATCAAATGGTAGTATGACCAATGTACACAACAGCTATGGTAACATTACCAAGTACAAAGCCTGACTAGTAGTCATGGCCAATTACTGGTGTCCAAATGCAAGCTATTTTGATAATGAATTTCCAATATGTTCTTTGACGACCATCTGCATCCTCTTTTTTTAGCTGCAGCTGAAAACTTAAAAGTGGCTCAAATTGCCATAGTTGATGCCTATATCAATGGAAAGCTAGAAGAGAATATTTATATGTACCAGCCCGAGAAATTTGTGAATCTTGATTTTACTAAAGAGGTATATAAGCGTCAACGTTAACTCTATAAATTGAAACCCTCTGTTTTAGTACGGTAATTTATTTTAGTAGTATTTTGCACAGGAGAATATCTGTTCCCCACTAATGTAGACCCTTTTTTATTTGTATCAAGGTATGTCATATTTTTTCGGTCATTTGGGTGTATGTTGATAACATACTGATAATGGCTAATGGCAAGATTGTTGTCAATGAACTTGTTGTAAGCATGAAACATTAGTTCAATAAAAAGAATTGGGGTTTCCCTTCAAAGTATTTAGGATAGCAAATTACAAAGGATGGGAATGGTTTTATTCATACATTCCAAGAGGGATACGTGAGAGAATTTGTTCAAAAATATTCATTGGACAGACAAAACATGTCATGTCACCTATACTATCAGGGCAGGTAGCAGCTTTGTACTTAGCCATACCCAAATACCCCATGTGCACTGTAAGGGATTAATAGAGAGCAATAGGATGCCTCATATGGGTCTCCAGGCTAACATGCCCGGATATTTCTTTTTCAGTAGGATTCTTGGGAAGCTTTTCCTTAAATCTTTCCAGGGCATATGGGAAGATGGTGCATCATGTGATAGCTTACCTAAACTCCAACCTAGATAAAGATATAATCTTCCATCAGAACCTTTAAAGGTTACAGCTTATGTGGTTGTCAACTCTGTTAGGAATGTGGACTTAAGGAAGTCTACAGATGGTTTCATATTGTTCTCTCGGATTATATGGTTTTTCAGTTGTACAAAAAGCAGACCATTGTGGTAATATCAAATACATAAGCTGTGTACATAGTCTTATGTACTGTGTGTAACTCATGAAATTGTTTGAATGGTAGACATATTGAGCAACATATTAATCTCCTCAGAACCTGTTCTAATGTTTCAGAACAATCCGTCAAAATTTAGATTACCAAGAATAATAGGATCACTAGAAATACAAAGTACATCTGAATGAATTTCTATGGCACTAAGGCTGCAATTCAATATGGTATCATAGAGGGATGAACCAAATCTCCGCAATAGAGAAAAAGGCTAACGTATTCAGTAAGGCGTTTTCACCAACGGAATTTATATGGATGTGCTTTTTACTAGCTTTAGAAATTTAAGATTACATCCTTTATAGGTATATAAAAACGTAAGGAGAATGTTGTCATATATAGCTAGTATAAGTTTGTGTGCATTCAGTGCATGAGTGGTATCTAGCATTGGGCTTCTAAAGCTATGGATCTAGCACCATTAACACGCACCTCTAACACTTACATAAATTCTACACTATGTTGTCAATTAGTTCAGCAGTCTTCAAGTCTTTGAACAGCTACAATTAGTGACATTGTAAAGTTAATTCATGATAATTAACTAACTCCATAGTTTTCATTATTAAAAAAAAACCTGTTCTAATTCTTCTTCACAAATAGGGGTTCATAACAAGTTAAAAAATAAAAGCATAAGCATCAATACTTATATATATATCCTTCAGCTTTCAGCTAAAGACTTACTCTATGATCATAAAAGCCAAAATACTTCGACAGGGAAAGATGGTATAATTAAGAAAGAATTGTATGTATGTATATATACGTTTAATGCATGTGTACTTGCAATGAAAAATACATGTTCATTGAGCCATGCCTAACTATACCATATGCTTACAATGCCTACATGCATTCTTATATACAAAGATACACATAAAGATGCATTAATGCATATATGCCATTGTATTAGTGAATATAAAAGGCAATTTAATGTATGGCATACCATATCATTACATATTTCTATATAACATATATCATTATATGTTACTTACCATAACAAGTATATATATACATAAAATATATTTGTACATGATCTATTCACATTATGTGGTCTTTTTGGGCTTTCAGGTGAGGTATATGATATAACATCCATTATCCCAAGAGTATCATGAAGGCGCATTTTCATATTTTACCACAATTAAGACTGTACAGTTATCTCCATAGAAGACAGCAGTAATTGTTGACAAATATAACAATGCTTTATTGTGACTGTTCTCATCTGAGTAAAAACAATTGGCTAAAAAGCAATATATTTCATTATATGGCAATATTTCTTGTAGTAGTATAATGGTGCTTGACAAATCATCTATGAGTTTAATGAGCATTATTGGAATGATTATTCCATCTATGGCTATAGTCGCGGGACCTCTGCCAACCAATAAACTGCACCAACTATTTTTCCAGACTACGTAAGTAATAATAATTGCTAATAATGTAAAATAATTATAGTTATATAAAAATACATCCAAATTAATTAAATATTCCTGTTTCAACACTCCCTCTTGTCCTAGGCGGATTATTTCATCTAGGGCAAAAAAATAAATATGAAAAAGGAATATGAAAAGAACCTTAACTTAACATGGTGACTTACTATGGGCTTGTGGCTCACTAAAGGGACTAGATAATTCTCAGATGACATTCAGAAGCAACTATAACTATAGCATGGAACCCAATGCAAAATAAAATGAAAGACTGTTGGCTAAACTGTATGCTAAATATTCCTTCTCGCTCTGGCTCTGGCTCTGGCTCTGTTGAAGGCTTTGACATCTGGTGTATAATGGCTGGCGGTTGATATGCCAGTTAATATTAATAGATTACACTGACTATTTTTCTAGACTACGTAAGTGATTATAATTGTTAATAATATTAAATGATTATAACAATATAGAAATACTCAAATTATTTAAATATTTCTGTTGTAACAAGTATATATCGATTGTACGTGTAGAAAACCTGCGTACGCGCGCCCAGATTAATTTCTTTATATATGAAAATGCGAGCACTTTTCTTTTCATATAATAAAACAATACATAAATATATTACAGAATATATTGCAAGATTGTGATGAGATCTGACCTCCATAATGTGAGAAAAGGTGTTTCCAATATCAACTGAATGCTGTTTTTGTATACATGCATCTCAGATCGAAATATTATAAACTAAGCGTGAATCTATAGCAGCACGGCATAATTTTTTTTGTTGAAGAAGAATGTTCATGGTCTGATGCATACCATCATTATTATGCTTGTAACTATGAGAATATTAAATTCTTCCAATGCCGGCCACAGATTTCTGATATAAAGGATATAGAGGAAGGGAAAACTCTGGATATAGCAAATATGTGCAATGAATATCTTGGCTACCTTTGTTTTCCCGACTTGGGTTCAAGGAGCTCGTTTACATTTATCCAAATCGGTTATCATCGGAAACTGGGCATTCAAGATTGTGTCCTGATTAGTCATAATTATTGTTACTCTCCATTATATAAATATTTTTAGAACAGAAATAAATAATTAATTCAAATATTTCTTTATATGGCTGTAATCATTTAATATTATTAAAATTTATTATTACATTACATATGTATATGAAAAAAAAATGGTTAGTGCAATCTAGTGGTGTTAAATGGCAATCCAAGAAAGATGAGATCCATCAAAATTGAACCAGCCAATGGCAGAGGTCCTGCGACTAGAGGTGCGAGGGATTATCAAAAATAATGATATTATCATAGAAGAACAAATAAGGAAGGAAAATGTTTTAAACTTTGACCAAATTCCACATTACTTTGAGCAGAACATTAACACCACTATGTGCCCGGTTGAATCGAAAAATGTATTCATTAAAAAATAATAATAACCACAACAGGTTTACAGCAATCTTATTTGTTAATGCAGCTGGTATGATTGAGAAGACTCATTGTTTATTCTAAAAACTGAAAGACACCAAAAATATTTTCAATGAAGGTGTATTAGTGGCTACAAACGACACTGGGATATGGAATAATCTGATTTTTGAAAATTTTATTAACAAATTCATATTAAAAAGACCCACAACCGAAAACGGCGAGTGGGTCCTATTGTTAATTGATTCATGCACTGTTCATTTAAACTGCAAGGAAATATACATAGATAAGAAACTGATTATTAGATATATTCCAAAATCAAAATCTTTAACTGGTATTCTCCAAGTTCTCAATATTGTACTTGTTAGAAATGTTGGTTGAATTGACACTCACTAACTCAGTTGTAGTGTTGACAACTTCCTGTGTCATTACCTCTAATCTTTGCACCATGGTTCTTCTGGTGTCTGAGAGTGATATGAGAGCCAAGTTGTCTCTGGCCTTCAATATTGCTAAACGTCTCCAATATTTTGATATTTTTTTATGTTCCCGCTCTCAATGTCTTTGGTTAGCTAAAACGGGTGCCAAAGCGTGCGGGGAGTCGTCCTCCTCTGATGAGCTGTCCAGGGGCAAAATTGCTTTGTCCTCGCTAGGCCCTCAAAAGCTCCTAGACATCCATTGATGTTGCCTGGTATAAAGCGTGTACAAGAAAACAACTCACAAGAAGCCTTATCCAAAGATTTGATAGTGAGAGTGTCTTCAACAGACCCTTCTCAAAAGGCCACAACTTAGTGTTGTCTTTTTTATTTTATACTTTGAACCACATGCTGGTGTGCATTCAATTAATATGATAATAAACTAGGCCTCTACTCATATTTGCTAAATAGATCTTTTGACTGGACCCATAATTTAAGTATAGATCTAAATATAATGAACTGCCTTATCTAGGACGAAAATGCTGATTAATTTGGTTTGGCAATCTTTTGATTTGGACCCATAATTAAATGTAGATTTAAATGAGCATGGGTTGCTTCTAATTTGGACTCAACAATGCTAATTAATTTGGTTTGACAGTACTAAATCGAAGTTTTCAGAAAGTATATGAAGAGCTTTATAGGATATGATTAACCAATGCAATTAAAAGTAATCCCGGAAGAACAAGCAGCTGGAATATAAAATTACCCGGTTATGAAATCGTAACAAACCAGATAAATGCATCTAAAATGACAGATTATACAGATATCGTCAAAAACGGTTTTGTTGTTGAATGCAGGATAGTTTTTGGCAATGTCACTTTTAGGGTACAGCAATGTCATACTGTTCTGCAGGAAATTTTCCTTGGGCAAAATGATATATTGAAAACATTAAACCTATCTAATAATTAGATATTCTATTTTATAGTGATTGTATATTTGAGTCTATGAATTGGAATATTAATTACGAACAAGATGCACTTTTCACAATAATATCCAAAACATTATCGGGAAATGGAAATAATTTTAAGATGTACAAGAGATTGGTTAAGGATGACTGAAAATGTTAAGAGAACTGTAGATTTATATGACAAGGACAATGCTAATGAATGGGTGACTGGAGTCCAAAAAAAGGGCGTAAATGAATTATTTATTGCCGCGCTAGCATGCTCAATAGAAATATTATTATTTACAGCCACACATAATGAACCACTTGCTTACGGAACAGATGTTAACGATAACTGTATATTTCTTAGATATGACAAAAACAAATTTATGCTGTTGAATTAAGACACTTTATAGTTTGGCTACTGATTAATGAATTGAAATTCTTTGTTGTAGTTGTCAAGATAAGTATTTATAACTTTTAACAACCCAAATACTAAGTCTTTCAATTAAGTCAATAATACAATTTAAAAACCTTTGATTAAACATTTACCTTTGAAGAATTGATAAATACATTCACTGTATGACGAATAGTAATATCCATGTCTGTAGAAAAGGATATTGTAGAATCAAAATATCAAATTCAACTCGAATTGATTTTCTATGAAACATTTTAAAATAATACTAAGAACATTAATCATAATAGAAGTTATTGAGCGAAACAATAAATAAAGTGGTGTATGTTTTTTCTGTTGCCATAATTCCATGGGTTTTAATTAAACAAATAATTTATTATTATTAAATGTCGCAAAGATTATTGTATGTTTAATTAACTAAAGTAAAAATTTGAAGCGGTTTGTATAAGATCAGAACAAACTTTCTGTGTTTTTTGTTATAGTTTTATTAATTATATAATATAACCTTCATTGCTGTCAATTCATTCTTATAATCCTTTTAAAAGCACAAGTTTAATTGTAGATTCAGTATTATTTTTAAAGTATAAATCTTAAAGTTATTTGCTTTATGTTGACATTGGAGAATATATCTGATTTTATTTACATATATATGTAGCCTGTTCAAATACGGAGGAGAGGGGCTGGGGGCTTTATATTCGAATGTAAGAATAGGGGTCTATGAGCACGAAAATTTTAATTTTGTCAAAAACAGAAAAAATTAGCTTATCACCAAAATCTCAGTTTTGCGCGGGGTGGGGGTTTAGTATTCGAGACAATAGACCCTAAACATACGATCTGAAATGGCTTTTATCTTTCTTTGATATTTACTGGAAGTGTTGTGGTTGCAGTTTTTGTCCTATGAGATGGGTTTTTTAAAAAATAAATTAAAAAAAATAACCATTTGCGCATTTGAAATCGTTTAAGCCAAGAGTCCGTGCAATTGCTAATGCAAAACACTATTATTTTTTATGGACGATTAGTCCTTAATTATTTCTTTTGATTATCCATCAGTATAAAGTTTCATCGAGCTCAACCGCCAATAGGTTTGCACCCAACGAAGAGCCCGAACGCTGCGTCATCTTATTTTTATATTATTTGTAATTTGGGGGCAGGGGCAGAGAAGCGGTAATATGGTGTGTTGAATATACTCTTGTACTTGGTGGTTGTGGTATTTGATTTGTTACTCTCATATTATTGTGTTGGGGATTTAGTAATGACTCACTTCTTTTTCCTAAATAACATTAGGCTGTCACATTCTTGCATGCTATTTTTTGGTATATTTCTGGGTATAAGATTGCCTGCCATCCAGTCCTTCATATTTCCGACTGTCGCCTTATATGTTGTGGCAGTAGTTTCAGGATACTTTAATACCATTACTGTCAAATTCACTGATTTTACTGATTATTATTTTCTTGCTTTTTATGGTATAAGATGTTCTTGCTATATTTAAATAAAGAAACCAGCCTAATAAGGGGTTTTTTCTTTTTAATTAATAAATAAAAGTAAAAGCCGTTAAATTTTTGATTTTAGTAACTATACTAGTGATACTTCAGCACAAGAAAATTATATTTTATGTCAAACATAAGCATCTTGCCAACGACCAGTCCTGCTGACTTATTATATATATATATACATGTCTTAGCATATCTGTACTCCGTGTATGCAAAGGGATACGTTTAAACCCACATTAATTCGGTATTATCTCTCCCTCTAAACGAATATAGGTCACAGTAACATTCCTGTCTCTACTTATTATTCCCAACAAATATTAAAATATTAGTATGATTGACCACCTCTTTAAAAATTATTTGATGCAAAAAATCTTGTTTAGGCATAGTTAATCATATCATATAACTATGCCTTTCTCCGATTTGAAGAATAAGTATGTATATCAATTTTCACTATTTATTCTACTTGATTACTTGTATATGACTATAAAGTAGGATAAACTAGCGTACAATCTATAAATTCTGTCTTTATTAAAAACAAATATCTTAGGGAATGCTAGCATTTCAATTGCTCAATATATATTGTTCCGCTTAATTAATCAGCTTAATTAGTCAGCTTAATTAAGTTTCTGAAGGCATTAATATGAAAACCTCCAAATCCTTATTTTTAAATCCTTAAGCAAGCAATGCTAAAATAATTTTTTGTTGGGCTATAGTAGGTATTTGTCCAACTTAGTGTTTAACAAAGCATAAAGCTTCGAAAAAAATTATATCCATTAATATTGACCTTGAATCTAAACGACTGCACCAGCACCCTTGGTTGCGGTGAATGCGTGGCCAAGAAAAACAAATTGTGTATTAGCTCGACCCACCACCTCCATAGTCTAATTTGAGATAGAATTTTGGACAGAAAAAAACAGACTACATAAAGCAAGATATTATTTCATCAATGAATATTACAATATTATCGGGTTAGAAAGAGTTAATGTCATAGATTGAACACTTAATACAAATAAAAATCGGCCTTTATCCTTGTGAATTTTAAAGGAAATCATGTAATATTCCACAAAACTTAAAATCAGTATGATATCCATAATTTACCAGTAGCTGTGAATCATACTAAGTCTGTCATGTTCCACCTAAGACTACTTATTTGAATGACGGGATAGCCAATACTTGATATTGCGCGGTGGGGATGACATTGCATTGAAATGCTAAGATAAACATATGAGCACTTCACAGAAACTTTCCAATCATAACATGAAGCACAAAAGGAATTTATTCATGCTCCACAGGAATGTGTTATTTACCTCAACATACAACCGCCAATCGCTGTATTGTTTAGATCGCCGATTCCTCCTAAGCGGGAAACATGTCAAACACACTTTCAAGTTACGGAAATCCAAGTGACAATTTTAAATCAAATTATTTTTGGTTAGGTAATCGCATTTATTTAACTGGTAAATTTTATCATAATAAACCAAATTATAATAAATTCAACTCAGAGTCCAAATTTTTTAGACACAATTATGCCTTTCAAGCTCAGTGATGTGCATGTGGATAGTATATTTTTCTCTTAAGTATTGTTTAAAATATTTAGCAGAACCGGTTAAAAATATTTTCTTAACATGTCAATCTTAACTAAAATACTCTTATGCCTTATTTAAGTATTGTCCATGAAGTCATTTCCTTATATGTACTCAAACGTTTATGTATGACTTGGTGATAATATTTTTAATCATGATATTAACCACGAATTGAGTATCTCTGCAGAGGTTTTAGCTTTTCAGACTACCCACATTCTTGTGCCATGAAAAAGTATTTATATTGTGCGCCAAACATGCCCAAGACAGGCTAGCGCAGAAAGCTTCATTGTAAATAGAACTAGTATCTGGTGTACTGAATTTTATTTGACGTACAACGTGCCTATCTTCTTCTAGTTGTCCTAGGCACTTATCAATGGGTAAAGGAAAAACTAAAGCCCTAATGAGTTCTGCATTTGTAACACACAATTGTTTTGAATTTAGAGATGTTTCCTAGTTCTTGCCTTGCACATTGCAAGGTGAATAATAACTATGACTTAACCCACTGTAATCATAGATCGGCACTATACAAATATCTTCTCATGATTTGATTATATCAAACTTGATTGGTTGACCTTCTAATAGATAATCTGAATAGCAAATAAACATCTACCATTTGAGAATTATTAGAATTAGGTCTAAGATTGGGCATACTTTATTCTATTTCAAGGTTGTCTGGTGAAATATTATTTAGCAAGCTCTGAACCAATAAGAACATAGATCATTTACAAAGAATTCCCATCCTATCACATAATTGGGAAGGTATGTCTTTTTTTAGTAATGAAAGAAAAAAAAAATAACAAAAATAACAGAATGAAAAATGAAAATGCAGAGAACGCTTTGGTTCTAACAATAACTGAAAGACTTAATATAAATTTGACAACTGAAAAACTATAATAGCAAGCAGTCGCTTTGTTGTTTTTGGGAATTTATTATATATATATAAAAATAGCGGGAAAACACCAATTAGGTATGTGTAATGTTCTGGTTGGTTTGTTGTTTATAGGAAATACTTAACCGCTATGTAGTTTTCTAACAACTTCCTAATGCCCTTAATAGCCGGCTATAACGGAATGTAATAAAAGTAGTAGCCAATTAAAAAAGGATCATCTATCTAAGCATAATATTGTCAAGCACAAAAAATCAAGTTCCCCAGCGGCAAGTCGTATAAGAAATAAAGCCATTTTTCACATTTTTGATAGTAAGTGAAAGATCAAAAATATTGGTTACCCAGCCATTTTCTGTATTCATTATAGCTACATTATTTCTTACACAGGCTTGGCAAATTCTACTGTGATAAGATAACACCTGCCTTAATGCGGGAACATCAACAAATATTCTTATACAAAAGAACCTATAGGAACATCTGATTCTATCTCGATAAGGTTATATTGTTCTTTATTTGAATGGCCCACCAACCCTAACGTAAGTGCTTACAAACTGTGCATCGACAAATCAATTTAAACTACGGGTTCATTTGGAGTTAACAGTGTTGTAACATAAAGGAGTAAGCTGTAACAAAAAAAGCATTAAAGGCTTTGGCTCTAATACTATTATTCTAATTGCTCTTGGTACTCTGAAATTTTAGCAGATTTTCGGATTGTTTGTAATTGCGATTTTCGATCAGAAATTCTGGTCGTAGCACCTCCTTGCGTACGATATGCTATGCATGGTGGCGGGAAGAATTTAAAGGTCGTACATTCTCATTAGTTTTTCGGCCTTCTTGTAGTTGGTAGGCAACATGGTTTTTGTCAAGCAATCAACCACCATTTTTTCTGAAAGACAAGAGATAATTTCTATCTCCTTGTTTTCTACGCAGTTTTGGATGTGCCAGTACCTCGCCTTAATGTGTTTTGTGTCCCTGGAGGCAAAATTCATCTCTTGGAATAAGGGTCCAGTATGGAATTCGTTGATTGTGGCGAGTTCGGTATGCATGACATTGATCCGGGACATTTTGTCATGGGATTGCATTTCCTCCCTGTAGTTCTTAGTGTCCGTGAACTCTGTGTTGACGGGAGATGTTACAAGATTGTTAACTGTGAATGAACACATCGTTTGGCTGAAACCTTGATAACAAGCGATAATACAATGATCAGTCTTATTTTGCTTAATCGAATATTGTTATCAATATGGGAGAATCTTAGGTAGTAGTATTGCAATATTATTAAAGTACTATTCTAAGCGTACAACATTAGTTAGATTGATGTTAATTAGCAATGATATAAAATATAATAAATGTAAGACAATTATGTAAATGAAGCAGACATAAAAGATAAAAAAAAATAAGAAAGAAATGTATTGGCGTCGGTGTTGTAATAAGTGCCAAAGTTTAAGATAACATTACCATTGCCCAATAGTGGGGGCAATCCTACTTAGAGAATGATGGAAGTATAAATCTGATTTTCCACATGTTGATGCATTGGAATGTGAAGCATCCTTTATTAAGTGAGTAGGTATCCAATATGAAACAAACTCTTCCCCAAGCAATAAAAAATCAACTGAATATATTATTTTCAGATCTTAGTGCCATGGAATGTGTTTCTAATTTTAATTGCAATGAAGTGACTCTCGAAATAATTAAAGCCTACAATGTTGTTGGGTAATTTATTACAAACTACAAATGATTGGCAGATCTATTCTAATAGCAGATCCCAATTCACTGGGAAATCTGATACATGGTGTAAAAATACCCAACAAAGATTTTTATCCTAATTATTAATATATATATATATATATAACATATATGGATATTGTTATGGAAAGTACAATTTATATACCATTTACTTGCATTATATTTTTATTCTTTTCAAATAAATAATTTCTAAAAACACTGATATTTAAGTAGCAGTATGAATAAAACTGGACCTAAAGGATCAAATTTATGACCTTATCATTGAATTTCCCCTATGCAAGCATCTTTAACCACCCATAAAAAGCATTCTATGTATGATTAAGTTTTATTTTGAAAAGAAAAATAAAAGCATAGCTTTTGCCATAATCACAGCCGAAGTAGCAAAATATACTCATGCTCTTTACTCTTACTCAACCGACACAATTGGAAGGGAAATTAGGGCTCCTATGCCTATTTAAAAGAAGAAAGCGAAGCATAGAGAAACCATGAAAGAGAATTTAAAAGTTAGAAAAAATTGTAAGGAGATTTTTAATAAAAAAAACAATACTTTGTACTATATCCAATAAAGTTCAAAGAGCAAGGGCTTTTGAAGGAAAATTAGTATCAATAGGTCTTCTGGAGTATGAATACCTCTTCAACCAAAGATCAGGTCATAAACATAAAAGTTTAAAATTCGTCAATCCAGTGTGGAATATTTAATAGTCCAAACAGTTTTATTATTTATTACGGGTCCATTAATGAAATTGTTTCTTTTATTAGAGAAGAAGGTAAGCTACATAACAGCAGTGGTGATGAATTGAAAGATATAAGACTAAGAAAAACAGGAAAAGCCAATGATATAAATTAAAAAATCTGTTCACATGGCCCAAACTGGGAATGTTAGTGAAATTGGGATGATTGAACAACCATCACAAAATTTTCAACACATGACTGTAATATAGAAGCGTGAAAAAGGAAGATTACCAAAACGTAGTTAATCTTATAAGTGTTGAAATTTTTATTAATGAGTTAAGCTCAGCTCTTAATAAAGTTAGCGATGGCTTTTTCAACATAATTTGAAAAGCAGCCGGTAAAAATGATGATTATAGTTTATCAAATACAAGTCACAAGGTAATACAGAATGCCTTACAGTTAATTGAATCCCAGCATATTTATTTTATAAATGGGTGAAATTGAAAAGAGCTAAGAATGTGGCAACGTGATTACTTGTGCTTCAGATAGCACCATAAAGAAAAATCTCGGGTCATTAACAGTATAGGGTTTGCATTTTTGTTACGATATCTTATTTTCCATACCAACTCGATCAATTTATAGAGAGGCAACTAAGGGAATTGTATTGCAAATTAACATGGGGATTTGATTACTGTCATTAATCAAAGGTTAGAGTCCAAGAGAAATGTATGAATGCATAGATGTACACATGTCTGACAATACAAACTATGGATTTGCAGAGGTGCCGAGAGATATGTATAACTTTTAAAAAGCAGGACAGATATACTATGATACCTACACTGTAAATGGATTTAAAATTTTAATGAACATGTGATATCAAACATTTAAAGGAAATAATGGAACTAAACAAAGTTATCAAGTGTTTACAATAGATTTGAAGCATGCCCTTCCCCTATTTAAAAGTGGTATTGGCTTTTCAGTCTGCATAAGTGTGCATTTTATAGAACCCTTACATGCTAGAACAATAAAAAAGGAATTGCCCACAGTACACTACAAGAGTTATGTACGATTTGGCTTATGGGATGGATGAGGAAATTTTTCTCATCAGACTTATTGTGACTGGCCAAGCAACCAATATTATTCAAACATCATTCAACAACATATTACAAGAAAAAGCACGCGCAAAGGTTGATTAAGCTTAGATTACCAAATGCTGTAAGTAAGTCATTAAATCTAGATAGATGCAAGTCTTTGTGGCATGGCCAGATTCCCGAATTCACGGGTTTCAAGGAAACAATGGAGGCCAAGAGAGAATTGGAATTTAAATAGTCCGAAGCAATGAAAATTTATTCAAAATTAAGAGCTGAAGAGAAGCAAGCTGCGGAACGACTATAGAAAAGAATTAGACTAGTTATTCATGAAAAGCTTAAGTCCAGTGCTGGGCCTTTCACCAAAGTAGGCTCGTAATATTAATTTAAAATATACATTTAAAACATTTTGTTTCAATTGCTATAGCATATATTGCTTTTTTATTTATTAATTTTAACCTCTTTCCCACAAACAGTAAAAAAAATTGCGTAGTTCCTCGGTGATGCCTCTAAACCTGAAAAAGAAAAGAAGTAAAGAATGAAAACGGAGTTCCAGTTTGCCCAGGATAGCACTTGAGTGTCAGTACTAGAATATTTTAGAAATATTTAAGCGATGCAAGCTAAAAATAAAAATCAGTTTAATATAATATAATGATTCGGCAAAGTATTATTAGCCAATAATTGCCTAATAAGATAGGTTTTAAATTCCTATATTGCCAATATTTCATAATGAATATATAATCGTAAGGACAACTACAGTTTTACATCACTGGTAGTGGGGTTTTCTAAAGGGTTTTCCCCACCTCAAAGTCTTATTTTGATTCGGTTCATATATTTCGCAATTTTTAGCTCCCAACTCCGCATAGTTCAAAGCATTATTGAGTACATATGCCACATAAAATAAAGTTTAAATGCCACACGACCTAAGTTGACATAAGTTTATAGAAAACTAGAACCTTGTATAATTCGTTAAGGCAACCAATTCGGCACCGACATGGATGGATTCCTTTATATCATAAAGTCGATACCATTTGTCTTTCCATGTGTTTGCTTAAGCTATCGCCTTGCGACTATACAATAGTATATGAATATATGATGGTATATAATAATAGAGCCGGTAAACAATTACCAAGAGGCTTATTACACTAAGTAGGGCCATATGTCATATATAAAAATACTTCATTGATGACATGGATTCATTCTGGAAGGATTTTTACATTATCTACTTCCATCTGTTTAAATAAACCACAAAAACCAATGAGATGCTTCTTGGAAGCTAATAGGCCGATAAATTACGGTAATAAATCTCATGATGAATTGTCTTTCAATGAGTAATTCGTTAATCAATGAGCGAATAATTTCATCAATACGTCAGTTAACTTCCATAAATAGAGTATTTTAAAAAAAATAAAAATAAGAGCGTTTTAAAACATTGTAAGTATCTACATGTATTGGTCTGTAATATGTAACTAAAATAATAATTGCCTATTATAAGCACCACTTATTCATGTCATTTCGTCGATTTGACAGTCATGATATAGATCCTGAGGTTAGGATCAGATCTGCCTCTTGTGTTTTTCTGTGCTAGACCAATCCAACAGGCTGTACGTTATTGTTAGATTACTTTGCAGAATCTTACAGGGTAAAACCCCCAACTCATCGCTATAAACGACCTTAACCAATCAACAATAACTAAAGTAGTTTGGGCTGGTATATAATGCTTTGCAATTAAAATCGGTTTCAAAATTAGTGTCAACATTAGCGTGCTCACTTTTTGTTGTAACTACAAATACACTATGCAGAGAGCAATTTACACAGCATTGGCGGCTTTGAGCCTTACAGCAATTGCAACTGTAGAAGCAGGTAGTGGCTAGAATCCGAATGCCGTGAATTTTTTATACATTTTATCGTCAACTATACTAGATCAAGTCGACATCTATTCACTTTCCTGATTGAGTAGTAAATAGTAGAAATCTCATCTAAAATTTATCATTGTAGAGATTTCATCTAAGATCCATCACCAGGTTGATAGTATTTGATTGCAGGTGAAATAGTATTCCTTCAAAATGAAAGAAAACATACCCAAATTTCTTTTTTGGCATTATTTAGACTTTATATTACCATCTCTCACAAACAATCAATTTCATCTTATCCAAAACTGTGTAAGCTTGTATTCTAGTATTTGTTTCACATGGCATTATTTCTTACTCTTTATCACTACAGTGCAACCTTTGAAGTGGAACTTGCACAATGGTATGGATATCTCGGGCACAAAGGAGATTAGTCGCATTTGGACAAATTTGGAAACGTGTCAGCAAGCATGCGCCGATTTCGCGACATGTGGCGCCATTGTTAAGCACAAAGACAGTGATCTCTGCATGTATGTGTTTCCCTGCCTAGTTCTTACTTTCACAACAATTTTTTTTTCTTGATATTTTAAAAGTAACCGCTGTAACTTGCGCACTCATTCATTTTGCATTCTAAATATGCACAATATCCATGTGCAAAATGTAACTATCAAATCTATGCATTCTTATTTATTTTACTATTACTGCTTACAGGACTTTCATTATTTTACAGACACCTAACCTTTCCCATCATTTCTTTTTTTAAAATGTACACTACAGTCTTCATGAGTTATCAGCGCAAGTCGAAACATTTAAATCTGAGCAAACAATTTCTTATATAGCCGAAGTTCCAGGCAGTCAAAGCGAGTCAAAGGCAGCTATCATAGCTAGGCTATTTGGTGATCGCCAACCCTCCTCTATTTTAGATCCATGGGCTTATTATGCTAAGCGCGATCTGGCTGAATCCGTCGAAATTGCATCTTATAATGCCACCGTATCGCAATGCAAGATACTGTGTTTGCGTGACCAGTCGTGCAAAGGCTTTGTTGTAAAGCGACATGCATCACCATATTGCTCGTGAGTATTTTGCTTTTAGTATGTTTCTCATGTTCTCAGCCTATCTGAATAATACATCAGTTTAGACGCCTTATTGGTTTCTTATATTGGAAAAGAGTTCAAAAAAACATACTGTTAGGCTTTACAAACGCGCCTAACCACGCATTTTGTAATACTGCTTTCTTTTCTATCTTATACATTTATTTATTTTCAAATAGATTTATATTACTTAAAAAGGATTTCAATTTTTCTCATACATTAATTCAACCACACATCTGCTACCCACATTATTTACATACGCAACATAGTTTTATATTGCTCTTTATTGACTCAGCCACATTTCATCTAGATTGAGAACAGCTAGCACTGCCACTTATCTCCAAGAATCATACCTTCACGATGCCTATTCCAAGGACCTTCCGCGTATGTATAACTTCAGTGCAATGCCAGTATTTGGCGAAAGTCTAGATGTTGTAGTTCTTTACGATGTTGGATGGAATGAAATGAACGAGCCTGAAACTGCAGTATGGACAGAATGGAGTCCTTGCATGGGAACATGCGGAGCACAGATTCGTGTTAGAGGATGCACAGGAGCGAGTTGCAAGGTAAGATCCGATTATATTTATTGTTTTTGGACCTACACTAGTACCTTAACTAGTGTTTGTTTTTGCTTTGATGTTTTTATCCTTATAGGAATACTCATTGGTTATTCCTTGGCAAAATTTCACCCTTTTAAGTTTTCTTAATTTTTTTAAATATATACACTAAAGGTAATCACGGACTCGTTCTATTTCTTCGCTCATAATTCTAGTACCAACATTAAAATTGAAACGGTTATTAATATTTCCCTATTTTGTTTGAAAAAAAAATTGATCCAAGTAGCTATAATGTCTATGGAATAAAATAAAGCGGTTAGCAGGGGGTATTTCAAATATATTAATATAACATTTTATACGGGACTGTATGATCGTTGATTAAATTTTATCATTTTTTATTTTACCTAACTTACATTGTTATACGCCATCACAGGGTTCAGCCGTACAAGTTTGTTTAAACAAGGCCAACTGCTGTACATACCAAAAGGTTGCAGGACTTACTCCCGCCGTCCTTCTTCCCCTTTATATCACGCCATCGTTTAACTTCACAACATGCACCCAGATTGATTTCGATGCAGTGGCTAAGGGGTGCCAGGGTGTCACAGTTATTCTTAATGTTGACAATGGACCTGGATACGATCTTAGTGAAGAATATATATCAGGTTTCCGGGTAAATATATCTTTTTAACTTACAGTTTCATATATACCTCACTCATACACACTTACCCAACCACATACACCAAACTATTGCGTGCACTAGGTGGATGCAATCTACAAATACTTTCCTTATGTATGGTTGGGTCCTTGCAGTAGTATTCATTTGCTTTTTTTGTTTAATTCTCTTTCTTCTCTCCTACATTTTGGGGTTTTTTGCTTCTTTTTCTTTTTTTTTTTCAATGTATTCCCCTAGATTCCTATTTTCTGGCTTATACAGTGAGTACCTGATCCTAGAATCAACATATATGCGCGCTCCCCACACTAAAAAATTCCCCTGCCAATCACAGACCTGTGTATCACACATTGGTAACCACGGTGTACGTTCTCTTGGTTACGTCTACACAAAAACCAGCACATATGATAAAGAAACTGGCATCTTCACCAATACCGGTTTCAGGTGTGCAAATTTGTTGCTCCATTTTTGCCTAATCTTCATAAATATTTTTATTTTCTCATGCAATCCCAATCTATGTCCTTAATTTAAGAATACGCATATAGTAAATATGGTAATAAAATATTCTAACCAATCAATTGAAATTTTGATATATAAAGTGTAGGTATATTTAGGACTAATCTACGTAATTTTATTACAATTGCCGAATAGGTCGAATGAATAGCTGCAGTTAGACACGCCATTACACAACCATTCAAGTTTATCCTTCCCTATATAGAAACTTTAGTTTATTAGGATACTATATTATTTTTTCTTTTTTAAAACCTTTACCAAACCCAATTACCATTGCTGTATTTGTTTAAATACAACACAACCCATTAGCATTTATACAACATCCCAATATTTATTCGGTCCTTTAATCTACAGAGATTTTGATTTAACCATTAGAGATGTCAATACATGGATGCGTATGTGGGGTAGCCTGCCAGGTTTCTCCGGTATCTTTGTTGATGAAGTGTCTACTGCCTACCAGGCCTATTCTCATGTCTGGGGACAGAACCATATAGCATGGTATCAAACTGTAAGTTACCAACAGTCTTTTTGCTTCTGATCGACATTTTATTTGTTTTATTATATCATTGTATAGCGCCTAATGCATATATACTCCCTAGTAGCTAGCCCCATATACTTTACATTCTATTGCCTTTTTGAAGTATGCTTTCTTACTTTCCACTATCCATACTTCTTGTCTCCATCTTCCAATCTAATTTGATTGATTTCATCCACAGTTGATCAACAACATCAAACAAATCAATCCCAAGCTTGATGTTGTACTCAACAGTGGCACTGCATGCCCCATAGAGTTAGTAACAGTTAGTAAAGAACTGCCTTTGCCTGCCAGCACTGCCGTAATCTTTGAAGGAAGTAACTCCTACTGGAGTGGTAAGCCTAACGTTATTTATTTAATCATATATTTTTTGGTTGCTTTATCGTTTTGTTAATATATGTACGCTCTTTCTAATATTTACTCGTACAAGCACACTCGGACAGTTCACGTAAGCACGTAATCTAGTAAACATATGAATCCCTTTGTATAAGATCAACATGATTTATTTATCTAATGATCCTGCAGAAAACTGCCACAGTTATAGGGCAGGCCCTTACTGCGCATTGCATCCGGACTCCTTCGTCAGTGCAATCCAAACTCGAGTGGAAAATGGTGAGCTCCAAGGATCGGCTATGCTGTACGGGTAAGAATTCTTTTCTATTTATAACTCTACTTTATTTTCCGCCAGCGGAAACAACACAACATAAATGCATATATATGAATAGAACTGAGTCTCTGGTTCAAAAAAGTACCCACAATTACTACGCGCCAATGAAAATATTTTCTCATCTACCTTATGTGGAACCAATGAAATGGCACATTAAAATATTTGGTATTAATGATAGGGTTATCTCAGTGCAGTACTTCGCACTATACAACAAAGCAAACGTTCTTGGATAAATATCTAGAAATATGAATGGTATTGCTGTCATTCTTTGCAAATATTTTAGATTCAGGCCAACAGCATATCTTGAACAATATTTTGTTAGCAAGTATTAACCAATTGGCAACAACAATCTTCTTTTCTAACAAGTCTATCCTTAATGCAGGACAACTAAGGCTGAGACTTTTGTTGCGCTAGAGATAGCACGCAGAGATAACCTGGCTTACTTCTACACCAACTTGGTCAACCTGCCACTAGATGTATGGGGCACTGTGCCTGCATACTTTAACGATTTATTACAAGTCCTTAACAGTTACTAGGCTGTGCCAATAGGAGTTTCCGGTGGTAACAGGCCATTAATTGGTGAGTTGTAAGGACTTAACGTGTTACTATGGACCGAATCAAATCTACTACGTCACAGAGGAACCACAGACGAGTCAAAACACTGGTACCGTATGTATTTATAAAATAACCAAACTAATTTACGAAAATCGCCGATGCCTATTTTCCTATCGATGGGTTTCAGCGAGGTAGTTAGTTCTCTTTAGACAATCGAGTCATCTCTGCCATTTGGTAAAATCTTCTGCAATATAGAGTACTTAAACCATATAAATTATAGGCTGTGCCATAATATAGCAGGTAATAGCAAGATAACCTTTCATAAAATTAACTCAGCAAATAGCATCAGGTATGCAACGTTTGTATATGAACCCACCCTACCTCTTTTGAGCGGGTGACAAGGAAAATACAAACGGCTTACAGAACGATAAACAACCTTTTCTTTCTTTATCTAAATGTATAAGTTAATATCTGAATAATAATAATAATAATAATAATAAAAACAAAAACAAAACTGGGCTTTGTTCGACTACATATAGTAGTGTATTGATAAGGGTTGGCTTGTTAGGTTTGGTTGGCACCAACCAACTCGTTCTAAAACCATTTAACATTTATTTATATGTTCATTTAAAGAAGAAACGTCATATATGTGATTGATTACAACATTATCAGAATCTGTTTCAGTCAGTTCTAGAGACTTGTCCACAGCTGTCGGGATTTCCAATTGTATTGTCACTTGATTGGATATGTTCTAATTTTGAAGGAATCGATGGCTGTGAATGTGGAGATTGCGCAATGAGATGAACCGGTAAGGAGTGATTATTACAATGTAAATAATAACTGTTGTCACTATTTAATGTTAGTAAACAGCTCCCTGAGCTCTGAACGAGCGTGAGATCTAAACACTAATTATTGTATGTGAGTGCTAACTGGTGGATTGGACATTACAATAACGATGCGGTTATTACACACATAAATAAATACAAAGTATTTGTGTGCGTCACGAAAACTTCGTATTTTTGTTACTGATTACCGCCTAGGTGCGAGGGGTTTCTTGATTATTGAGTTTTCTTTTCTTTTATACTTCATTTAATCGCCTCTGTTAAAGTTTTAATTTTGGGCTAACACCAATGTGGCTAGGTTTTAATAATTTAAATGAGCTAATCATAAATATTCGTATTGGTTAATACAACTCATAAAAGATTACAAAGACTCATCTGGGATGTGTGACTCTATCTCGATAAGGTTGCATTAGTGTTTCCCTATATGGCTCACTAGCTAATTCACTACATCGACAAATATATTATAACTACGTGTTTATTCGAAGTTAATGATATTGTAACAATCATCTTACTATAAAACTATATAGCCGGATAATCACAACTATAACCGTATCAGAGTAAATATTACAGGATATATACTAAAATGCCAAAAGAGCAGATTGGATGTTTCTGCAGGACGTCTTCCAAATATGGAAAGAGTATTTCAATACTACCGCACATACACATACACCTATATATTTCCCTTTTTATTCATTACCCCTAGGCCCACCAAAGACAATCCTTCACTCCCCTTGGCCACCTGGTCCCTATTGCTCCCCCCCTCTTACTATCTCTATGATCAAACAGTGCACTGGCATCCTATGAATGAGGCTGGACAACCATGTGGTTGGTGGTTGTTATTTTTGTTGTAAAGCTTCGCATATCTCCTCCAGTATCTCGGATAGAACTTTCTAATTCGTGATTATTATTGACTCCAAGTCAGTGTAGGAAGATTCCTCAAGCTAGACTTTCAACAATTTGTAGCCGGAAGGAGGAGAAGGGGCAATAAATAATAT